>SNQJ01S0013723.1:65192-101051 GCA_010110895.2 Picea sitchensis | reverse complement strand
CTCCGTACATGGAGTTATACAATCTTTGACTCTTTCGATCAATGGAGGAAAGATATGGCCTTGTGTGAGTGACCCAAGCGTTTATTCTAGGGCATCTCATCATGGGTGTTCATTTTTCTTTAGCCATTTTAGCTATGTAACATAGTGAATGTATGACAACTTTTTAACTTTGATTCAACATCATAAATATTGAACTTATGTTTTCTTGACTAAAATAATATTTGGTTGGAGTATTCGATTCCCCTTCTATTTGATTGGATATAGTTTTTTGGTTCGTAGAGGTTGGATTGTTACACATTTAAATAAACAAAATGGAGTTTTTTTAATACCATATCAATTACCCGGAGAGAATTATTATTTATTGATATAATAAAAATGCTAACAAATACATCTCATCTCATGAATAGTAAGTATATATAGTGCTATGCTTGAATTAATTGCAATGTTTGATGGGGAATAATGTAAATTGAATTAAAAACCAAGAACCTTTTTTCAATGAGATAGATGGAATTTTGAATATGTTAGTGAAGTAAATATGTTAGATTTCTATATTTGTTTTGGATTCAAGTTGTATTAAAATATTAAAAAAATATCAACATTTTTGGATAATAATATTACTCATTATTACATTTAAATGATGGTTAATAGTATTACACAAAATATCAATGTCTTTTTGTATTTTTAACATAGTTTGAATCCAAAAGAATTATGAACATTTATGTGAGTTATGAAAATTTTTATTTTCTAAAAACTCTTATTCTTATGACTTTATTAGCAAGGCTAATTTCAATGATCAAAATGTTTTTAATGACGCAATAACATGCACATTTTATACTAATTTTACTCCTAGAAAAAATATACTTCTAATCATGTGTCTACAATTAATTTGTTGCTTGATACAATTCCATACACGTATATCATAGTTTTTGTTAAACAAGAAAAAAATGGATCGAGCATCCCTGATTCCAATTGCAACAAACCTAGTTTTGGCTACAATCCCTAAAAGGACGTGATATAGATTTATGTAACTCAAGATATGTGGCACATGCCTTGAACAAGTTTGTCATTTGATTATATATCCAATCCTTAGAAGACGTAAAAATACATTTCTAAAAATAAATATTTTATTTTCAGAACCCATCATTGTAACTACTTGCATAACAAGAAAACCAAGAGTTTCTACATGCAACAACTCCAAATACACATATAATAAACAAATCTTATCATTGCTAGATTTCAAATAAAGGATAGAGCCTTGCACAAAGTGAATTAGCTTAAAGAAAATTACAATTATTTAATAAAGAAACATCCTTGATTCCTTCTTGATAATTTGTAACATGGATAGAATTCCTTTGGATCTATCGATATTTGCCCAAGAAAAGGATAGACAAGCTAGGAAAACAAAGGAGGATTGTAGAAAGTGGCCCAATTGGATGTGGATCACTTTCTTAAGTTATTGGTGAAAGAAAAAGAACTTAACCAAGAACTTTTAACCAATAGCTCTTGGGACCAACATGCCTAGCATGATTGTTTGTTATCAACCTTGTAGTTCATACACCCATCCCCTAGGATTTTCCCCACATAAAACAAAAGATGTTAGCAAGTCTATATAACTTCTAATCAATTTATAGTCCATAATTTGATGGCCATTTTATGTTGCTAAATTCTAGGCGTAGTCACTATGGATTGAATAGAAGGAAGTAAAAGTGTCAAGTTTATGACCTTGAGAGTATAAACACATGAATTAATGTTGGTTGACCTACACAACTGTGATTGATAAAACCAAAAGAGTAGTTATATTTAAGGCCATTCAACCTCAAATATGAGGCTTTCACAAACATGACAATTGAGTAGTGTAGTATTCATGACAAAGACACTAAACATAATTTATGATCATTGAGAACCAAAATAATGGTGGATATATAGTGTGGGAATTTATGGCTAGACAAATGTGATAAGACATGGAAAACTAAATAATGGGACCATTTTCTCTATCTTCCATTTCTTTTTGACCTTGTCACCCTCCATTTTGATGGTGCCCATTGGAACATCAAAGATCACTCCCATTTTCTCTAGTCCACCACGTTTGAAATCGATAATACCTTATAAATAAATGTTGGTCATTTCCTTTAGGCCCTTTCCCCTTGGTTCCAGTCAAGGCCATTCTATTTTATTCTTCAGTGTAATTTCATGAAAATTAACCAAATACTTTTCCTCAATCAAAGTAACTCAAACATAGAAACACTATGGGAAGGGCCAAATCAAAATCATGAATTTTCTCAAGTATTTTCTCGTTCAACAAAGGATTTCATTATTTGGAAATCTATGCTTGACAAAATGGGAAAGAGGGTCTCACCTTGTTTCATTGAACAAAAGTGAAACAAGTTCATGGAGTAAAGGAAAACTAGTAAACATGAAAACAAAAGCGAAAATAGTCAAGTCTATGCTCATTGAAAAAAGGAATTTTGTGCTAGCGAGTAGTTCTTGAAAAGAGAATGATGTTAGGTGCTCAATGAATTACCCTTCAAAGATGTTCCTTGAACATGAGTAGAGGGAGAGTTGTTATGATCGAGTAAAGGAAGGTTAGACACATCAAGAAAGTGGGGAGTCAGAGCAAGGAAAGGAGAAATTGATGAATGTGTAAATGTTAATTGTCAAGCAAAGGAAAACGCTTTAACATTAGGATCCTTTTCTCAACCAAGGGAGTCTCAGTGCTTGACAAAGGAGTTGAAAGCATGACATGTTAGACACTAAGCAAATGGATTTGGTCATTGTTGAACAAAAGGTGTGAAATATGAAAATATTTCATATGTGTAGGCATCGAGAAAAGGGATATGACCATTATAGAACTTGGTGTCTTTACTTGACAAATGAAGAGATTCACATGCTTTGAAAAGGAAGGAGTGAGGCTAGTGCCCCATCACCAAGCAAATGACAAGGACTTGTGGTTTCAAGAGCGTCTTCTTGGTGACACAGAGGACTCGATACTCAAAGGAAAAGATAAGAAGCATCATGTAATGGATGTCGAGCAAGGAACAAACATAGATTGTTGAGAAAGAGAGAGAGGGATAGGGAAACTAGATCAACTTTTCATGCCATGAGAAGAGGATCCAAAAATCTAGTAGGGAAAACTTGGGTGATTCTTAATAAAGAAATAACTCGTACTTGTGAATATAAATGTTTAAAGTTTTTGGTTGCATAAATCTAATGTAGTATACTAAGCTTAAATGTCTACTTACAAAACTAAGAGTGAAGACAGTGAGAGAATTTAGGGACAAATATCAATGGGCGATTCATGGAGATATTATGGGAGAAAATTATGCATATGGTTGAACTTTTTATCCCCCATTTCTAGGGATAACTAAGGAGATAATGTCTCAAGTCCCTCAGGTTGTAGATATGGAGTACCGAGAGGAAGATGAGCAGACATGGTCCCCTATCATACCACACATCATCATCCGATCGATGGAAGCAACATCCACAACACCCAACTTGACCCACAGAGGACAACAAGTATTTCTTCATGAGGTAACAAGTCTGGTATCGTGGTAAGTGTCATTTTAATATCTGAAGCATTTGAACATGTTGAAAATGATCTTTTCTTGATTTTGAAAACATTTGCTTGGAAATTATGCTTTTTTCCCTATTTCACCTTGGTGAGTGTTATGGTTTCCTAGTAAGTGGCCACCCTTAGGGAAAGGGTTGCTATTGGGGGGTCTCCTTGAAGGATCATTGTACCATTCCCACTCATGATTTCCACCTTCCATCACTTCTTCCCCTCCATTTCCCCATCTTTTAGGTTTGCAGGCTTATTATCCCAAGAAGGGCATGTACCTCATTTCATGGGAAGAAGGGGCCACTAGGCTCAGAGGTGCCCTAGAAAAATCATCATGCAATAAAATCTCACCCTGGGATATCGAGAGAAATGAAACACTTCTCAAAAAAGTGAGGGAATCAATGTCACTTTCCAAGGTAAAGCATTTGTGGGCTATGCATTTCCTTTTTAGTGCCCCTTATTGTCTTCAACTTGGAAAGGCATGCGAACCAAGGTAGATCATATGTGGGCTATGCATTTCCTTTTTAGTGCCCCTTATTGTATTCAACTTGGTGACACATGCAAAGTAAATGGTTAATAAAGGGATTGGAAAAATATTCTTTAAAAACAAAAAGAAGAAATGGATGTGGCGAGCCCTCAACAAAGGCACCCATAAATGAGACAATACGAGCCCTTGTATGTCATGAAACTCCATACCTAGAAGTCTAACCCCGTTCACCTCAAATTCACTACATGAACTAGAAAGTATTTCCCTTGGGAACATCCCCTACTTGAGGAATTGGTTCACCCAATAGGGGATTATGACACCCGTCCCATATCTAAATTTGACAAATTGTATAAGGTCTTTGAACATTTGTTTATTTTGAAAAGGTGGGATTTGATGCACATGTTCGGGTGGATCTTTTATTAGATATGGCTTACTTAGCATGATATTGTGACTTGTGGACCCTTGGAGGGCATACTTGTTTGTGTTTGTTGGTACTTGAAAGGTGAAAGTTTCAACATGGAGGCACAAGGTTCCTTGGACCTTCATTCGGGGGTATGAAGCCCACAAGTTGGATGATGCACCCCCTCTCCTCAGGACAAATTGGATGAGGGACGTTGCCTTTGGAGGAATTTGATTATTCATTGGGGGTAACTCTTTATCCTTCCCATCCCAAACGTTTTCCTTTGGAGGCCATACTCTTCTCTTTTGGGGCATGGCATCATCACCTGGAAGGATAGGGTTTGATGGTGCAAGGTGTTTTGATTGTGATGTGACATGGATTGATGGAAAGAGAGACACTTGGCATGAACATGACACTTATTGGCAGGATATATGGCCTTTGGAGGCCCAATGATTTTCACCCTAGGCCAAATGTAATGTCCTCACTTTGGGACATCATCACAGGGCAGAGACATATGATGACCAGAGTAGCCAGATGGATGTTATAGCGAATACAGGGATATTTGAGAGGCATTGTAGGGTCCAATTGGCATTTATCATCATATTCCATCATCATGATCCATTCCGCACAGGTTGGCTTTGGTTTCGTTCCATTTCAACGATTTCCATGATTTTGACTATTTTGAGCTATAAGTCAATGGAATTCACTGAAGAGGTCATTTTGGGCACATTACTTGGAGGAACCTCTCAGTGTAATAGCTCATTGGAATTGGGAGGAACAACACTACAGGATGGGATGGCTAGAAGTGACTTTTAGGTGCCAGGGAAGCCACAAGGAGAGGTAAGGAGCCTTTCAAAGGTAAAAGGTTAATTAATTAATTAAAGTGATTTAATTAATTAATTAAATATCAAATGAAAGTCACTTTGGAGGGACAAGGTGAGCCAAAGGAGAATTATAAAGGAAAGGCAAGGGCCTCTTCTCATTCCATTGGTATGATCTTATTTTGATTCCGGCTTCTAGCTAGTGGGCCCAATATTGGGGTTTTGGGGTTTTGACATAACAAACCCTGAGACTCGATTAGTGGTGAAAGATTCCACCTATCTTGTCCCAGAAGCTTGGTCTCGAGGAGATGCAATACTCTCCCACACCATTCTAGCTCGGATCTACATCAGTGCAGGAAGGTTCTACATGGAGTTTTCAATGCGGATAGAGAAGGTGCACTAGTTGAGGGATTCCGACCAAGAGAGAGGGGCACACCATCTTTGGAGAGATTAGATTTGTGGGATATTGGCGGTAGTTGAGGGATTCTATCACTTGGGTTTTCATTGTAGGGCCTTGGGCATCCCGAGATCCTAGTGATTCTGAGAGATTTGTATGGCTCAAGATTATTTCTTGAGCAGTGGAGACAGAATTGAAGAAGGAGGGCATTTTGAGATCGAGAATAATAGTTTTGGAGGGTTACCGCCGGATATGCCCGAGACTTTACCTAGTGACTTGAAATGTCCTAATCTATATTTCTGGAGAGTTTCAAAGCATTTGGGAGCCCTCCTTATTGGGGCAATTATCTAAGGTTTAGGTCATCCGATTGGTACCATTCGATTGGGGGATTTGAGATCTGAGAGATTGAGAGGGATCTTGGAGGTCCATTCTTACCATCACCCAATCTATCGATTTGGCATATTTATTAGGGTGATTGGACACTTTGTGAATGAGACCAGGATTGTAGGGGTTTCAACCTTCTATTGGGCGTGGCATTCTTCAAATTTGGAGAGTTTGGCATTCAGATCGCTTGTATTGATCTTCATTTCTTATTTAGCCTTTGTAGGCATCTTTTGTATTAGAGCGGGAGCATTTTGTAGCTCTTATCTAATTGTCTATCTTCTTGGCCATCTTTTGAGAATTCCAGATCGACATCTTCATTGTGAGTTTTTTATATTTTATGAATAAGAAGAATTGAGATCTTGGCTTGTCTATCTTATTGCATATAGTTTGAGGTATGTTCCATGGTTATCTCTACATTGACTAGCACGCACACACACATATAGAAACACATCTAAAAGGTAGATCAACAAAGTGTTTGGCCAGAAATGCCTCACTTTCGAGAAAAAGTTTTAAAGACACCAAAAAACCGTGATGATCCTGGCAAAATGGATTGGGATCATTACAAAGTGGTATCCCGAGCTTAGATTCCACACTTAACCAGTGTGGATTAGCGGAGTTACAATAAGATGGATATTCATATCAGGATTGAGGAGTGTGAAGGGAATATAAAACCATCAATAATTTCAAAAGGCTCATAACATTCCAATGGTTCCTATCCTATAAAAATCCCTAGTTGGAGCAAAAGAAGATTGCAAATGGGCTCAAGGAAATTGAGGAAATTAGAGAATCCTTTGGGTGGAATACCACGACCACTAGGAGGGAAAAACAAAGAAACACCACACCCAGGTGGGGTACACAGCGTTGCTATAGTTGCAAGGTTCCTTGGGAACTTGTTCATAGGTGTAGGGGTAAGGGGTAAGAAGCATATTGTTGGTCTGAGGGGCGGTGATGATGAGGCATGTGAAGATGGGTCGACTGAGGCTTATCCCAGAAGCGGTCGATGATATGTGATGGCTTCCGAGACACAGAGAGGTTAGTAAGGTAGATCTACCTGGGATGATAAGTGATGATGACTCTTACCGCAGGGGGCTAGTGATGCCTGCGGCGCTTGGGGAGGTTGGTGACCCTTGTGTAGTGGATGGGTAGTTGGATGGACAGGATGAGCACATTAGTATCTCAACAAACATATCACATACGATTGATGACCTTACACCTACCCAGTGGGTGACACTAGTGAGGAGTCTGCGTGTGCTTACCTAGGATGATAGGCTTCCTATGGGGACATTGACACATCTTTCACACATTGGACACCCATGACAACCGTCCTTGGGGAGATCGGTGGCATGTCGAGGTATGATGGATGATCTAGTGTGAGGGATGCACACCGTAGACAGGTAGACCCACAGATCTAGGAGGAGGGAGGAGTGCAGGGCGTTACATCGCATTGACCCCACACATGAGGTCGGTCGGAGATGGAGTCACAACTTCTTGGAGACTTAGGTTGGTGGCGAGATGCTTGAGGTTGGCAGGGTGGAGCACTTACTTCGAGGATCAGATTGCATGGATGAGGATTCACTCTGGCGGTCGGGATGGCGTGTGATGTCTGGATCTGACTATATAGCATCCAGGTGCAGGATGATAGTAGCAGGTTTGGTGCACAGGAGGATACAAATGCCTATACATGATACAGTGTGAGTCAAAGGGAGATGGCATCTAGTGATGGAATGCAATGGCATACAGGGGGTGCCTAGTGGCGCAGGTAGATGGCGAGCCGGTTCATCACTTTATCTTCTCTGGTGTTTTAGTGATGGCACTAACGGTGAGAGGCGTGAGGTACCCGGCATGATTATGATCGGGGAGTCACACCGCCAAGCGTACGGTTGGGAGTTAGTGGGGATATGATGAGCCATAGACATAGTGATGACATGCATGTAGTGATGGAAAATTACAGTTGGAGAGCATCAATGTACGAGGGGTAGCTCGGATGGAGGATTTTCCATGGATGATTTTCACGCTCTCTGGGAGAGAGTGTCTATGATTAGGAATGACTACCAACAGTTACTCGTGGATAGATATTACCTTTTGGAGGTTGGCGAGTTGTATCATGGGGCCCTGAGGGGGAAGGAGTTAGAGGTAGACCAACTCACTCAAGAGTTGGAGATCACTTTCGGGGATTCTTGGGAGGCACGGATCGCCCTTCAGAATCGGAGTCTACTATCAGATGGGTCTCTTGGGAGTTAGTCATGATCCACTTCATCTATCTTAGTGAATGGGTCCATATGTATCATTCAGTCACGTTGTTAGAGGATGTTGATGATCTAGCGAGAGAGGAGCACCCGGTCGATGGGGGCACTTCCATTTGTGTCTTGGGGTGGTTGATCTCCATATAGAGATTGATCAACCCATTATGCCTAGGATCGTGATCACGACATGAGTTCGCGGGGAGATGACATGGGTATGCGAGGCATCTGCAGAGTGATGAGTGATATCTCCTGAGGAGGCGATGCCAGGGTGTATGGTGGCATTGGGGTATAGTGCCTTGCAGGGGAGGAGACACGCAGGGGTATGCTAGATGTCACTCCTCTGTGCTTGACCTATAGTTGTGGGAATCACCTTCCACCATTTGGCCGGTTGCATGGTGGAGGAGATGAGGGAGATGGAAGTTGGATTTGACCCGGTGATCGGAGGGTTACCACAGTTTATGCTTGGATGGATTTGGGACTCGGTATTGACCACAGGAGGCATCTTCATGGATGCTCGATAGATGAGATTTGAATTAGAATCATTGGGATTGACCAAAGCATGTACCTCCCAGTCTAGGTCTGACTACAAATATTTCTATTAGCATGTCGACACTTTTATCATAGGCAAACATGAGGAGGAGGATAGGCCACGGTTGAGGCATGGAAGTGAGTGAGCCGAGACTTATGATAAGTGCTACGAATACAGCAGGATAGAGGTGGGTTGTGATAGGCAGACAGTTGAGACGTTGTGTGTGATGGTGAGTATCATAGACCATGTGATGACAGATGAGCACAGAGGGGTTTCGATAGTGATTAGTCTGACACATGAGTAGTTAGAGGAGGGTGGAAGTGATAAACTTCCAAGATTGCCATGGGACCCAGGAGTCTACATTTTATTAGCACAATGCTCATGTTATTGAGTTGCACCAGAGAACCACACCCTCCACCTTGGTTTGGTTGGGAGTGGGTCTGCAGTTACTTGTCCTATGGGGCGAGAACCTTCCTTTCACATGATCATCATGATAGGGCATGTGAGATGTTTGGATAGGTACTTCTTTTACAAAGATACCTTTACAGATACAGTATCTAGACAACAGGTCCGGTGGTCACAAGTGTTTTAGCTTGAGGACCAGGAGAGGAGGATTCAGCGGGATGTATCTTGGGGGCTGACAATCATGATCATAGTAGTGCAGTGTCGGCATGAGGATCTCCCGGCAGAGAAGGTTATGGGACCAGTTGCGAGTTGAAGCGAGTTCATTGACTGACGAGGGGAAGTGGACCATTCAAGGAAAGTTTTCTAACTTTCCATTGATCTTCGATGTGAAGGGCGCATGAAACTACTTGGAGGTACCCTCCACAGAGATCTTCGTCCTGTAGTGGGACATCAACATTAATGGGTTGATGGAGCGTGTCGGATCTTGGTAGATATTTGGAGGATGGACTCATTCTGGATGAGGCCATGTGTCATATGCATGAGGGTTCAGTTGATATCTTCGGGACTATGCTTCTGCAGTATTGTAGTTCACTTCTGATATGGGGATCGAGGTGGAGTGCACTATTGTTAAGTCTTCGAGGGTTCTCTTTGGCTGTATCCACCGGTGGACCTTAAGGATCTTGCATTTAGTTGAGTGGATTTGCTATTGCCGAGATAAGCTCAATTTTCTATGAGGGAGGGCTATGGCCTATGCTGGGAACATCATCCACCAGAGGCAGAGATATATGATGACAGTATGAATGGATGTGCATAATCTGAGAATGTTGAGAGGCATTGTGGGGTCCAGTGGCATTTCTCATCATATTCCATCATCGCGGAACCATTCCTTGCAGGGTTAGCTTTGGTTTAAATTCCATTTTAAACCCCGATTTCCATGATTTTGACTATTTTGAGCCCTAAGTCAATGGAATTCTTGAAGAGGTCATTTTGGGCATTACTTGGAGGAACCTCTAGGTGTAATAGCTCATTGGAATGCGGAGGAACATCACCCTGAGGATGGGATGGTTAGAAGTGACTTTTAGTGGCCGAGGAAGCCACAAGGAGAGATAAGGAGCTTTCAAGGTAAAAAGGTTAATTAATTAATTAAAGTGATTTAATTAATTAATTAATTAAATATTAATAAAATGAAGAGTCACTTTGGAGGGACAAGGTGGAGCCAAAAAGTATAAAGAGAATAGGGTCTCTTCTCATTCATTTAGGTATGATCTTATTTTGATTTACGGCTTCTAGCTAGTGAGCCCAATATTGGGGTTTTGAGGGTTTTGACATAACAAACCCTAGAGGAACGGTCAGTGGTGAAAGATTCCACCTATCTTGTTAAAGCTTGGTATCGTAGATGCAATACTCTCCCAAACCATCCTAGTTCCAGATCTACTGGAGTTAGGGGTATTCACATCAATTTCATGTCTGGGATAGAGGGTGCACAGGTTGAGGATTCCAACAAAGGACCATCTTTGGAGAGAGATTTTTTTGTAGGAGATTGGCAGGGCTGTTGGGGATTCTATCACTTGGGGTTTTCATTGCAGACCTTGGACATCAGATCTAGTGCTACGAGACAGGCTCAGGAATTGGCTATAGGCAGTGGGGTGGAGTGAAGGGAGGGCATTTGAGATCGGATCTATGGAGTGGTTTGGAGGGTTACATAGGAGATCGACCCGATGCTACCTAGTGACTTGCAGTGTCGATCTATATTTAAGGAGAGTTTCAGAGAATTTGGAAACCTCCTTCAATAGGGATGAATTATCTAGAGCTTCAGTCACCCAGTGGGAGTACCATTGATTAGGGATTTAGGATCTGAGAATTGAGAGGAATCTTGGGAATTGGTCCCTAGGTTGTTCTACATCACCAATCCTCCGATTCAGCATATTTATTAGGGTGATTGGACACTTTGGTCCGAGTTATTGAGGGTTTCAACCTTCTATTGGAAGTATTAGCATTCTTAATTTGGAGAGTTTGGCGTCAAATGCACTTGTATTGATCTTCATTTCACATTCATCCTTTGGAGGAATCTTTTGTATTATAGCGGGAGCTTTTTGTAGAAACTTTATTTTCTATCTTCTTAGCCATTTGTTGAGCATTCTAGATCGACATCTTCATTGTAGCGAGTTTCTCTATTTTATGAATAAGAAGAATTAGAGATGTTTGGCTTGTCTATCTTATTGCATATGGTTGAGGTATGTTCCATGGTTATCTCTTCCATTATTTGTTGCACACACATAAAAACACATCTAAAGGGTAGATCAACAAAGTGTTTGATGGAATGTCACAACCAGAAAAGTTTTAAAGACACCAAAAGCAGGTGGTGATCCTTGCATAATGGCTTGGGATCGTTTACGCAAAACATCCTTCCTAGTGGCCCAACATCACCCTTTAGGGCATGGCGTCCACCTAAAAGGGGATTTTCTTTTGTAATTTTGAATTTTAAAGTTGTAAAGGAAAAGGAGAGGTCGACGTCTTCTAATTTGATGTTGACATTTTGAATTGTGGAGAAATGGATTTTAGGTGACCTCCTATAAAAGGTCACCCATTGTCATTTGAACATAGCTCACTTGAGAATTACATATTGTATGACTGAAACTATCACCCTACTTAGGCATTTTGTTTTATCTCTCTCTTGAATATTTCTTGTGGATGCTAGTACTTGTATTTTGGTGAAGGGAGGGATAAGATTGTTATTTCTCTTGGATGCTTGTTCTTAGTAATTTTGGTGGAATATGCTTGATAAATAATGGTTTGTTCATGCTTTCTTGGAATTGGTAAGGGATTTTTTACGATGTTGTGTTTTTCTTCTTGTTTCAAGCTAAATTTGTCTAAACCCTTGGAGGTATAGAGGCGTATTAAGCCACCAAGTCTACTTTGTTATTATTGAAGCTACTTTGCAAGGTTACTGGGAGGAGTAAAAGGAAACACCCTCCTAGATTTACTTTACTAGTTTTGTTTGATCTAGTGAGTAAAAAGGATTACACCCTAAGAACTAAAACAAGCTAGCTCTTAAACAGGAGACTCCATAACCTAATTGATATGGGACTGAGTCTAATTTTTCATTGGAGATATAAAATCCTTGCATTGGTATACGTGAAATGTTGAGATATTACAATTGTTTAAGTTGGAATTGATTCTATATGCTATAAGATTTCTTGCCCTAGAGTCTTAGTTAACCTAGTAATTATTGTTGTTGTTACAAATTAATTATACAACTATTGGGGTTGAAACAAACTCATCTTCTTTCAATATTTTCTCACTAATCTATCGTTGAAATTCACTTGTAAACCTTGGTTATTGTTCTACTTGTTATTGGCTAATTGTTGGTTAGTTTACTTGCTCATTTGTGTGGCTAGAACTTATACAGTAGGGGAATTGTTTTCTACAACCACTTGGATATTATAATAGAATTGTTGATAACACATAATAAACATCCCTTGAAGCCACCAAAGTCTTGCTTTAAACATTGCAAGTTTGACTAGTCATTACTAGCTTTAATATCTTGTATTAGATTTTGAGTGGTTAAATTTGCAACTAATGGCAATATTTATTGTTGATCCTATATATTTACATCTTGATACGATTTGGGACAGAAAGGATTCATTCTTGATTCCCATTGGTTTGAGGCTTATATATCTATCATTTGTCTTGTTCTAAGAGCAAGGTAACATTGTTTTGCATGTACACAACACTTGGAAACCATTCACCTTCTTATGACTCATTGTCAAGCCTTACTCCTTATCCATTATTGACTTATAGAAATTATTCATCATTATCATCTCACTTTCCATATAAATCCCTTTAGGGTCACTAAGATTCCCACTTAGTGTTGATTTTATCATCACTAAAGCGAGGGAGTGTCTATCTAAGGTGACGATTGGGTAGGTACACTTCTGTAGATTGGTGAGTGGGGAGTGTCTATCTATGTCTTGTAGTTGTTACATTTCTATTGATTGGGTTGGTATTTTCTCCCAAACTATAGATTGTGCAATAACATTTTACAAGCCATTCTTGGATTTTGAATCCTCTTTCAAGCTCTAACGACACTTTCACAAACTTTGATTCCAAAGCCTTTACCATATCTTACTTCATGACTCCATTTGAGGGAGGTTCCCTTTTCATTTTCGATGAGTTTTTCATAAATATTATACCATAGCAACTCCATTGAGGAAAATACCCTCTCATTTTTTCGATGAACCTTGAGCTCATTTGATAGTTCCATTGGGTATTTTATCCCCGGTTTGTGGATAACTAAGGAGATTATGTCTGAGGCCCTCAGGTTGGAATGTTGGAGTGTTGAGAGACCACATGACTAACAATATCCTTTTTCAAAGATGGAGACCCTCCCCTCCTCACCACCATATAGGTTGTATATTTTCAAATAGTATCCACCACACGGCTAAGCTTTCGAAAGGAAGTGGGCCTTACTCCATGAGTCTAGTTAAGGTGTTATATGGTGAGTATCATTTTAGATATTTGGGGCATTTGAGTATGTTGTATCTTAGACTACTTTAGATTTCATGATATATGTTCGGACATTATGCCTTTTCCCTTCTTCACCTTGTTGGGATTTGGGTACCTCGGGAAGTGGTCCCCATGTGCTTATGAGTCTCTAAGCCTGTGGGGAAGACTATTGCCCTTATTACTTTACTTTATGATTCCTAATTTCACTTTGACTTAGGAGATTTAGAGTCAAGGTATGAAATATAAGTCATAAAGTGACAATTAATTCTAATGTGGGTGAATTAATAGACATAAGAAACTAAGGAAAGTGGGTTTCCCTTAGTGAGATTTTGGATGAGATCTCACCCATTGATTAGACTTGGCTAGATTGGATCCTAGGCCATTGATCTTTTTGGGCTTGGCCAAAGGAGGCTAAGGAGGGTAAAGTGTATTTTTGAGAGATTCATTTCTTCACTTGTGAGTTTTGGAGAATAGGAGGCACATTTCTGGGAGGGAGAGGGAACAGTGGGGTTTGAGCCAAACCCTTGAGAGCTTGAGGAGGGAGCTCTTGCTACTTTGAGCTTAGATGGAGAGCATTTCCATGGAGTTTTAGCTTCTATTTCTTGGAGGGAGCATGTTATATGGAGGGGTGCATCTACTAGAGGAGGGCACATTTATTTCCTTCATTGCTCACCCAGGAGAGGAGGACTTAGGAGCCTTAGGATGAGTGGAGTTTACGCTTAGGAGGCTAGAGTGAGGTGCATGATTTCATGGAGAGATATCAACTTTGGCATTTCTGGTTAGTGGGTAGTCACTTCTTCTAGGAGGAGGGTGCACATGGGTGGGTTGACAACTACAGTAGAACGCTCAGCTTAGGAGAGTCAGTTTAGCCAGGTTTAGGTGGAGAATCACAGGAGAGAGCACATTCTTGTGGAGGATTTCTTCATTGGGTCAAGGAGGAAAGAGGGCACATCACTTCAGTGGATAAAGCAACAAAGAAAGAGGCCTTTTTGAGTTTTAGGCAAATTCTCTTTTCTGGATACTGGCAAGGTTTGTGAGGAGATTTCTATGTATATAGGTTCCATTGTATTGTGACACTTGTTCTGTATCTCTTGCTTTTTCGTCAATCATTATGAACCTTAATACAAGCCCGGGTTTTAGGGGGGTTTTATCAGGGGTCATATTGACCAAAAATCTATGTGTCGAATTTATGCATGCTTAGAAGTGTAGATCATCCTTTTAAAGTTCAAGATATAGGAAGTTAGTGTTATTTGTTTTAAGTTATATGGCATGTGCTAACATTGAGATAAGAAACACTTACCAGGGGCACCCAGCAAAAGAGCACTTAACCTTCAAAACATTGGGTAGAAAGTGGGATGGCTGCTTTTTTTTTTTTTTTTTTTTTGTCCCTAGCTTGACAAAGATAACCATATAGTTGAAACTTAGAGCCATACCTAAGGTTAAGGAAAGAGGCATGGGTGGAAACCTCATGGGACCACAGAAAATCACATGATGCTGTGAGAGCCAAAAGTTGACAGACTTACTAATTAAGACACTTTTGGCAGGTAGTTTAGGAGAGTTTTATATCAATTTTTTGTTGTTTTGGATAGTAAGTTTTTAGTCCAAAACAATGGGTAAACTTTAGATATGAAGGTACCTCTCAATTGAACTGCAGGTTTGGACATGTGGGGGAGAAAATTTTGGATAGCTAGTTGTGGTGTTTGTGGATAGTTGTGGGCACATTTGTTGGGCTGATTTTTGACACTTGTGGATAGCCTCTTTTCACACACATGCGTGTGTAGGGCAGGGGTAGAGAGTAGTGTACGACCCTATTTTCACCTGTCTTTGATTTAGGGTAGAGGTCCATGTTTTAGCTTTCCTACTTTTCACTTTTTGTGTTGACAAAGTGGGGAATAGCGTTCCTTTGCATTGGAACATCGGGTAAAGCGGGTTAATGAGACATGTCGATTATCTCGGTCGTGTGGAGGATATAGCTAATGAGGGGCTAACAGTGTTATGGAAGGTGAGGATGAATGGTATTCGTCTTATAGGACCTTGATCTATGGGACATAGTTGAGGTAGTTTTTTCCTCCCATTCCTGTCACTGCACACATCTTGGTGGTAGAGTTCATGAGGAGGAACAACAAGGCAAATAGAAGGATCATTTGTGATGCATTGAGAGATCACATTATTCCCTACTTGTTTGGGAAGACTTGTGCATATGATATGTGGGCATCCATAAGCAAGTTGTACGAGAGATCTAATGAGGGAGCTTAGAAGAGATGGTTCTTCACTTGTGACCCGACTTAGGGCATTCATGCTTTCGAGGATGGAGTCGGTTACTTCTCCTTAATTAAGCTACACTCGGATCGAGGAGACAAGCTTGCATCAGATGGAAGGTTGTGAACCCTAACTCTTTGGTGAGCGAAGCTATGAATAACTTCATAAGCCGTGGAATCCATTTGTATGAAATTGTTGCGGGGAGGTCCGTACCTACATGGGAGAGGGGCTGATGGGATGACTTAGATCCGAGGAGGATATTGAGCCCCACAACCAAGACTTATGGAAACAACAATGGCAAGTCAGTTCAATTGATAGGGATTGCTTGCTCTTTGGACAAAGGGAAGAAGAAGACCGACCATGGAGATCGGCAGGGTCCCAAGTTTGGGGCCCCTGCCGAGGAGGGAGAGAAGCAACAACAATGGAAGTGAGAGAAGGGAACATAATTACAGTGAGATGTTTTGCTTGTGGATATATGGGTCACTTTGCATGATAGTTTCCCAAAGAGAAGAAGAAGCAACATGATGTGTCAACATCGACAACATAGGAGATAGAGTTAAATTGATTAGTTTCGGAGAGTGTGCATTCATGACTACCTTATATGCTATTACACAATCCAACACTAGATGGAGAGACAAAGTTGAGGAGGGATCAGTGACTCACAATATTGATTTAGAGGGAGATGATACTCAATGTTCCTAGACATCTTCAGAGTGGGTAACTAGTCCACCCAGTGCTCTTCTAATTTTAAATAGTTAAAGCGGAATGAGAGTTGGTGCAACAACGATTACATCCAGGAGGGGTGATGAGGAGGCGGTGGGAGCTATGTGAGGCTTGAGCCTCACATAGATTCTGAGATGGGCAGTTCAGGTTCTGGATCCACTTTAGATGGATGTTACTTGGCGAGAGGCCAAATTGATGACTCTAATTGAGATACACATTAGAATATAGAATATGGTGTGCTCGTTTACCATTGGCGATACCCTCGTCCCCCAACCATAAGCCGAGAAACCACCCTCAAACACCTTAGACAGCCAGAGAAGAGAATCTGGTAGCAATCCAATAGCCAAGGAGGCTAATGCCAGAAACCAAGGAGTAGAAACCAAGATGATGGGATAATCCCACCCAGCAGCTAGCTCACACTTTCCTAGAGACTTGTGCACAAGACTGCCATTGTGCTGCGTAGATCCAGTTCTCTCTGCAATTCTTGAGATGTGAATAATGAGGAATAAGCGCCCTAATTATTTATAGTAGTCACGGTGGTTGTCTGGGCTGACTTCTCGTTCTAGGTACTAATAAATTCATTTTAAATATATTTTTAGCCGACAACTTGTTTAGGGTTTCCTTCATTTCTTTGCTTCCTTCTAGAATGTTCTAATCTCGTTATAGGTCACAATGAGGGTTCATACCTCCCGAAGCTATCATAATATTAACACTCCCTCCTAGCTAGGAGGTATGGTCTTGAGCACAGCAGACCATTCAATTTGGTAGCTTATGCGAGCAAGTAATTATTATATGACTGGATAATCTCCTATGAAAGCTGGTACAATATCAATTGATAGGACACAACTTTTGTGTTTGGTATTCAAGGTAAATGCAACCACTCAAGCAGAGTGACACATAGTCACAAACGGTGGAACAAATCCACCAGTGGTATACATCTACTGTCTAGAGACAAACATTCTCCATAACAATCCTTCAGTGCTAGCACATGAAAATATTGTTAAAATAAAATTTGAATCATTTGGTCCAATATTTCACTCACATTGTGAGATATGAAAGAATATCTTCCCTCGTTATAGAACATCAACGATGGGCTATGCGCCTATTCTTCTTATCAAACAAGGGGAAGGTTGTTTAGAGTTTGAGGCACCGGACCATTCCTCACCCTAGGCCATTTAACACCACCTACATTAATCAAAGTGCACCTTGGACATAATGTATAAACCCTAAGGAATATGTGAGTCTGGACTAAACCCCCACTGGAGCCATTCCTCCTACACTAATCCAAAGTGCACCATGGAGAATGTATAAACCCTAAGGAATGGCTGTCCCCGATTGAAGGAGCTGGACATTTCCACCACAGGCCATTCCTCCTACACTAATCAAGGTGCACCCTAGAGAGAATGTATAAACCCTAAGGAATGACTTTTAGGACCATTTCCTCCGTTAACCACAAGAGAAAAGACTATCCTGTATCAGCCTCCAAAGCAGGACCATTCCTCATGTTAACCCTGATGAGGAAATGGTTGTGTCCAGGCAGTGAGGCCGGTCTTCTTGAGTAACCTTCAGGTAGAAGGCGCCCTAGACCACTCTATGTTAACCACAATGGAGAGTCAGCATCTATGATACATCATCAATCGGACTACCTCCCCATGTTAACCACAATGGGAGTCATTGTTAAATCCCGAGAAATCTCGATCCACTTTCCGAACAGGAAGAGTCTGTCCAATCTAGACTATTTTCAATTACAAAGAAAAATAATAATTTCAGTGCTCCCTCCTAATTTGGGAGTCATTTAGTCCACAAAAATAAAGGTTTTTCAATAATATGTTTTCGGTGCTCTCTTCTAACTTGGAGAGTCTTCCCTTCCAGTGGAGTTATTTCCATGATCCCCATCTTCTCTAGATATGCAAACTCAATTCTAGATAGAGGTTTTGTCAGTGATCTGGCTGTCCTCTACTCATCGGTGGGGATATACTTGAGCTTTACCTCTCCTTCTTGGACTTTATCTCCGAGATAAATTAGTATTTGATCTCAATGTGTTTTGACCTTTCATGAAATACTGGATATTACAGTAATCTTATACAACTCGATTATCACAATGTATTATAGTCCGATTACGGAATGCGATCAAATAAATGGGAGATTAACTTCCTTAGCCATAATGCTTATGTGCATGCTTCACATGGCGCCATATACTCACATACCAACATTGCTTAGTCACGATAAAATTTTGTTTCTAGCGCCCCAAGATATCCGCAATGGGCCCAAGATCGAAACACATACACAGGGTCACTCTTTGTCTTAACTTCACACTTGTCGAAGTCATGAATCCATGAAGTTTGATTTCCACTTTGGTCGATTATATCTCAAACCATAGTTTGTTGTCCCATGAATATATCTTAGGACATGCTTTGCGGCTATCCAATTCTCTTGTCTAGGTTCCACACAGGCCGACTTAATGTATTTACAACAAAGCAAATATTTGGTGCAGTATTTACTAAATACATCAATGATCGAATTAGTTGTCTATATAGAGATGGATCAACTGGATTAGAGTATGGGACTTTCACTTTTCTTATATCGCATTCATAGAATTATTAGCGGTTTCCCAGTCCATCATTCAAACTTTTACAGAAGGATCTTTGTTATAGTACTTTCCTTGTCCAAGGAATGCACCACCAACAACCATGCCTAGTCCCAAATTAATAATGCATGAGACTAGATGCTTATCAAATTGAGCTAATTCCTTCTTGCCTTTGGATGAGGAGATTCTTCACACAGTATGAATAGATCATCAAAATATAATAGTATAATCACAGGTTCGTTATCCACGACTTTGTAATAAAGGTTTGGATCTGCATGACTCTTAGAAACCAAGTCTTGTTAGATGGCTGTCCATTATAGTGTACCAAGCCCTTGGAGCTTACTTGAGTCCATATAGATCTTTTCTTCATCTGCAAGCGTGAGTGTCTACGGAATGTACCTCAAATCCCTTGAGGTTCAATATACACTTCTTCTTCAATTACTCTACTGAGAAGAACAGTATTTACATTTGTTTGATGTAAACTCCAAACCATTGATTTTTCTAGAGATATGATGGCTCTGATGGATGTATATCTGGCAACCGAAGAAAACGTTTCTTTGTAGTCTTCTCCCTCCTTCTGGCCATGAATCTTGCCTTGTGTTATACCTCCAAGAAACTCCTTAGAGTTCAGCCCAGGCTAAGATCTTGATAACAAAATGTGATAGTGGGTGTATCTGGATCAATGGGATAACTCAAGGGGTAATGGGAAGGAAAACTTATCATGCATTCGAATGAGCCCAGGTGCTTTTAGAAATCAATAATCAGATAAAGTAATTGGAATGGGGTATGAAGAACACTAATCTAGATAGCCAAGTACATTAACATGCAGGGTCATACGAGATAGTAAGAGATTATTTAATTCAAATTCATGAGCTAAATAAAGAGATAGCAGTCTTCATAAGCTAAAATACAAACTGAATCAAAGTACGGAGTAATGCAACACATGAACAAATCTGACATTGGTAGCAAAAGAAGACCGTGATTCATATCAAGATAAGAGTCTTAGTACATGAGCCAAAATGTATCTAGGATTGAACCCTTTATTACTCCAAATGTCTTTGGCTTTGTATCCTTACAAGATGAAATCTAGATCCAACAGAAGATGGTCAGTTGCAAAAATAGTCAAATCAAAATGGATATAACAAATTGTAGGATGCAAGGATCCTATAAAGGAAATGGATCTAAAATACTAAAGATTCCTATTTAAGGGGTCAAACTCAATCTTGATAATCTTCATGTCCTCCAAACTCTTTGACATATGTGAAAACAACTGCAAGGTTGATGCATCTTCATGGGAAATTCCAATTTGCCACCTTTGGCAAAAAGACAGGTTTTTGCTCATAAACTAGGTCACCAATTTTACCTTTACACCTTCTTAAACACATATTACATCAGATAAAACCTTAAATCTGATGTATTCAATTATTATGCATCTTTAGAAACCAACCTTGAAAGATTTGGTTGAGAAAAATTCAAATATGTGCAAAAATACGAACTTGCTGCCATGTAACAGGTTTCACCGGCTAATTTTCCCTGAATCCGCCCTTTAGCTGGTGAAAAGGAAGCTTTCAACAACTAACTAACTTGATTTCAAAATAATGAAATTTGGTTGTTGAAACCAGTTTTTTTTTAATGAAAATTTTCTTAGGAAAAATCAAGGTTTCTGTTAGGTGGAGTCAGATTTTAACACATTTGAATAGTCGATTGACAACTAGACATCCTAAGCTTTCCAATGGTTCTTTAAAATATTCATTTAGATCTCAGGAAGGAATTCAAAAGTCCCCCAAAATATTAGGCATCATTTAAAAAAAATAGATGATTATTTGATACATTCTTCTGTATTTATCAGCAATACGTTGCATGTTTGATCTTGTATACCCATTTTGAGGTTACCAATGATTTTCTTTAGGTCTAGGTACAATTTCCATACTTTATTTTTCATAATGGATTGATGTTCTTCCGCCCTTAGCTTCTTTTCCATTGTCCCTTTTGAATTTTGCTTCTTCAAATGTGGTAGGGGTCTTCATCCCAAAAGCTTAGTTCTTATGTTTGCATAACTTGAAGTCTTTTTAAATGCACCTCTTCACAGATGTTCCTTGGAACCTTGATTCTTCTAGCGTCTTGTAATGTAGCTTCAAGCCAAGATGAATTGCGTTTCTTGGTCTTTGGTATGATATCCGAATCAATGTTCTCACATGGCTACATAGGATGATCAAGTAGTTCCTTTTCCCTACATTATTTTAGTTTTACATGTTTTTTCTTCATTAGGTTCTTAAATTCTTCTTCTTCTATAATTTCTTGATTAACAAGTTTCACAGAGGCCATCTTTTCATTGAACGTTATGTCTCCGCTAACTTCTATCTTGTGTTGTTACGGAATATATATATTCTATAGGCTTTGGATGAATCACTATCCAGAATATATATTCTATAGGCTTTGGATGAATCACTATATCCCACGAATATCCCCTTCTTTCCTGAGGGTTCTAGTTTATTCCTTTTGTCTTTGGGAATATGAGAGTAAACTAGACATCCAAATATTCTTAGGTTTTCCACGTTAGATTTCTTAACTGAGAAGGCTTCTTCTGGTGTCATGTCCTTCAATATAAAATGAGGGCTTATGTTCTGTACATATATTGTTGTCAGTGCTTCTTCTCCCCATAGAAACATGGATAGACCTTGATCGTTCAATAAGGATTTTACCGTTTCTTCGATAGATCTATCCTTTCTTTCAGCTACACCATTTTGTTGAGGATTATGAGGAACAATCAACTCCCTCCTAATCCCTACCAACTTGCAGAATGCAATGAACTCCTTCGAGGTGTATTCTCCTCCATTATCTGTTCTTAATGTCTTAATCTTCTTGTTCGTGAAGTTTTCTATTTCTGCCTTGAATTCTTGGAACTTGCTGAATACTTCGTCTTTTGATTTCAGTAGGTATAGCCACGTCTTTCTTGAATAGTCATCTATGAAGATTATGTAGTAAAGAGATCCTCCTAGAGATCTGACTGGACTGGCATTGGACCGCAAACATCTGAGTGTATTAGATCTAGGATTTCCTTAGATCTGTTGTTGTTGCTTGGGAATGGTTTCTTGATATTCTTCCCAAGGGCACATCCCTTGCAAATTACTTCATGTGTAGATTTCAATTCTGGTATTCCTTCAACCATTTTTCTAAGAAAAGGTAATGCTTGATAATTGATATGAGCATACCTTCTATGCCAAAGCTCATTAGGGTTGATTTCATCATGTACTAGAGCTTCTTCATTTTGTTCTAGTAGTCTATATAGATTTCCTTCACGACTTCCAATAACCCTAGCATCCTCTATGCTAGAATTCTTATGCCATGATAACACCTTTCCATCCATGAAGGCTATTATGTTTCTTTTGTCTTCTAAACATGATATCAATACACGATTCTTTTCTAAACCAGGTACATATAAAACATTGCTTAAGTGAACATGATTACCTGATTCCAACTTGACGAAGGCTTGTCCAAATCCTTCGACGGGGTAAGTGCTTTTGTCTCCAAGCTCCACTTTGTACGATGTCTTTCTCTCATTTAGATTTGAGAGTTTGGCTTGATCTCCCATCATCTACCTGGAAGCTCCACTATCGATTATCCACATGTCATCTTCAATCGTCCCAGTAAGTGCTGAGTAGTGTAAAAGACTGATTGTTTCATACATGTCTTCGGTTGACTGGTAACTGGTCATGCCTTGATCCAAAACTTCAACCTCATCATTTCTATCTTATGAGAGAGCCAAGAGGTGCGCTGAGTTAGGGCACATTTGAATATCTTCTTCTTGAGCGAGATGCTCCATCACAAGGTGTCGGATTAGAGATTTAGGGTTTCTGCAACTGCTTCTGCTAGTAACCCCAGCTGCAGTGTTTTGGAAGCTTCCCTTGCTAGTAACCCTAATGGAAGTTCCTCAACGAGCTCAATATCATAGTGGCTATGTTTCCTTCCATCATTTTAGGCTGAATGAAGGGGGTGTGGGCCCATAACTTGTTAGAATATAGAATATTGTGCTTGTTTTACCATTGATGATACCCTCGTCACCCAACCATAGGCCGAAGCCACCCTCCGAGCACCTTGACCTTGACAGAGAAGAGAATCATCGTAGCAAACCAATAACTAAGAGAGGTTAATGTACCAAGCAAGAATAGAAACCAAGCTAATCAGATAATCCCACCCAGAGGCTAGCGCACACCTTCCCAGAGACTTGCGCACAAGCTGCTATTGCACCTACGTAGATCCAGTTCTCTCTGCAATTGCTGAGATGTGAATAATGAGAACTTGCGCCCTGTACTTATAGTAGTCTGGGAAGTTTTACTGGGGCCGACTTCTCCTTCTGGGTACTAATAAATTCATTTTAAATATATTTCTGCAGCCGACAACTTGTCTAGGGTTTCCTTCATTTCTTTGCTTCCTTTTAGAATATTCTAATCTGGTCAGAGGTCACAATAGAGGTTC
The DNA here is from genome assembly GCA_010110895.2 of Picea sitchensis. Classification (NCBI taxonomy): domain Eukaryota; kingdom Viridiplantae; phylum Streptophyta; class Pinopsida; order Pinales; family Pinaceae; genus Picea; species Picea sitchensis. The sequence goes on along the minus strand of SNQJ01S0013723.1, from coordinate 77,278 downwards.
ATACCTCTCGAAGCTACCATAATATTAACAATACCAAGAGGGGAAGACTCTTGGTGAGATGCCAAGAGAGTGACTCTTGGTGAGAGGCCAAGAGTAGGAGGAAATACTTAGTGGGAGACCAAGGTGGAGATCTTCGGTGTGATGCCGATATCTAGGTGATCTTGGATAGATGGAGAGTCAATTCCATTTATAGATCATGCAGATTGAGTAGATCTGCGACAGAGTCCACTTTCAGTTATCAGGGTACAACCATACTCACTGAGCATATGCCAGGAGACAACCATGTCCTCTGCAGGGACGATATTGGTGGTGACGAGCACTTTCCTTGGTAAGAGGGAGTGTTGGGATTTGGGTACCTTGGGAAGTGGTCCCCATGTGCTTATGAGTCTTTAAGCACAAAGGGGGAAGACTATTACCCTTGTAATTTACTTTATGATTCTAATTTCACTTTGACTTAGGAGATTTAAGTCAAAAGTGAAACATGTCACTTAAGTCATAAAGTGACAATTAATTCACAATGTGGGTGAATTAATAGACATAAAGAAACTAAGGAATGTGGGTTTCCTCAGTGATATTTTTGGATGAGATCTCACCCATTGATTAAACTTGGCTAGATTGGATCTAGGCCATTGATCTTTTAGGGCTTGGCCAAAAGAGGCTAAAGGAGGGTAAAGTGTATTATTGAGATTCATTTTTCACTTGTGAGTTTTGGAGAAGAGGAGAGGGTGCATTTCTCAAGGAGGGAGAGGGTGCACATGATGAGGGTTTGAGAGAAACCCTTGAGAGCTTGAGGAGGAATCTCTTGGTACTTTGAGCTTGCATGGAGAGAATATCCATGGAGTTTTAGCTTCTATTTCTTGGAGGGAACATGTTATATGGAGGAGGGGCGCATCTACTAGAGGAGGGTGCATTTATTTCCTTCATTTGCTCACCAGGAGAGGAGGACTTAGAGCCTTGAGATGAGGTCAGTTGCACGAGGAGGATAGAGTGAGGGTGCATGATCTCATGGAGAGAGATATCCATATTTGGCTTCTGTTATTTGATGGTGATCACTTCTGCTAGGAGGAGGGTGCACCTGTGGAGTGGGTTGACAACTACCTAGTAGGATCATCACTTGGAGGAAGTCAGTTCTAACAGTTTCAATCGAGAGGCAACACAGGAGAGCACATTACTGTGGAGGGATTTATTCATTGGGTCAAAGAGGAGCTATAGCGCTTCACTTTAGTGCAGAGAGAAACAAAGGGACAGGGTGCACATGAGTTTGGGCACTTCTATTTCTTTATCTTGTGGCAAGGCTTGTGAGGAGCTTTCTATGTATACAGGTTCCATTGTATTTTATTACTTGTTGTATCTCTTGCTTTGATCATCATTATATAGACATATATATGAAATTGGTTTTCCTCGGGGGGTTTTTATCCAGGGTCATGTTGACCAAAAATACCTGTGTCAAATTTATGCATGCTTAAAAGTGTAGATCAACATTTTAAAGTTAAATATCTAGAGGTAGTGTTATGTGTTTTAAGTTATATTCCATGTGCTAACATTGAGATAAGAAAACACTTGCAAGGGCACCTTAAAAGAGCACTTAACCTTCAAAACATTGAGCAGAAAGTGGGATGACTATTTGCTGTCTTAAAACAACAAAAGAAGATAGCCATACAGTTGAAACTTAGAGCCATACTAAGGTCAAGGACAAACCTTAGGTGGAATCCTCGTAGGACCTAAGAAAATCTACACACCTTGGTGGTTGACATTGTGCCCTAGTAAGTGGTCTTCCTTGGGGATGGGTTTTATACTAGGAACTCCCTTGAAGAACCATCATAACTTTCTCGACCATACTTAACACTTTCCATTACTGTTTCCCCCCATTTCCTTTTCTCTTTGGATTTTAGGGTGTATTGACCCAAGAAGGGGTTGTCCCTCATTATATGGGAAGAAGGGCATGAGGTACTGGAGGGATTATTGTTGGGTAAAAGATGAAAGCCTATGTATAAACCTTCTAGATGCTTCACCCAGGGATCACCCAAGAAAACAATGAAATTCTTATATTTAAGAAAAGGGGGACCCATAAGAAATATGATCAAGAATGCTTAAAAGGTTAGTTGGAGGATAGGAGGTCTCATCATGAGTAGACCTATCATGTCTATGGATATCTAGTGGTATGAAATTAGCATCATCTGGTCACCAAACTAGGGTAATGGCTCTCAGTTGCATGGATGTGAGAAATGGGGTTTCATCACGATCCAACCTTCTCATTTCCACTAGGTATTTGTGGGTGTCACTATCATTATCTGGACACCATGCCAGGGAAATGGCCTTCAACTTGTCCTTAAATTTATGAAAGAAATAAAGAATGGAAAAATAATGGGCTTGGAAAAAGTGCATTGCAAACGAAGGTACCACACACCCTCTACAAAGGCACCCATGAATGAGACACTACAACCCGGTGTCATGAACAACATGACTATTGAGTCTTGACCCTAACAACTTCACCCACTTTACATGGCTTAGAGAGGGATCTCTTGGAAACTCTTCTTGACCTAGGGAAAGAACTACCCAATAGGACACCTCATCAACCCTCCCATATTCAAGCTTGACAAGTCGCATAATTTCTTTGAGCACTTAATTGTTTGACATGGTAATATTTGATGCACATGCTTATATGGATCATTTATTGATTGGATTTACATATCATGATGTTATGAATTGAGATCGTTGGAGGGCATGCTTACTTGTCTTTGCAGGACCTAGTTGGTGGACAATTTTGGAAGAACAATCCTAGCTTGGGCTTTCATGGGGCTTGAAGCCCACAGGTGGATACGAAGGGCCTATATGCCAGATGAGAGAGATAAAAATTTGAAGGTCTAGAAGATGACTTGGATGAAATAACCTATCCCACACATGCCAAACATTTTTCCTAGGAGATGCAAAACTCCAACTCTAGGGGCATGGCATCACCTAGGGGGGTTAGGGTTTGGTGGTAAGGATGACATGCATTGACACAAGTATGTTTTGAGAGGTTTGAGGCTTTGAACATGAAGAAATTCACTGATATTCTTTACATGTGGATTTGGGAAGCCCTTCTACACTCCTCCATCACCAACGACTTTCTCCTAGTGCCAAATCTTCCCCTAAAGGGGTGCCATCTTTATAAACTAGGGTTTTCTTTGTGCAAAAAGTGAAATTAAAGTGAATTTTTTAATATTAATTTTTAAAAAGGGGGAAGATTAGGGTTTTTGACTTCTAGTATTGTGTTTTACCCTAAATTATGTGGACACAATATCTTAGTGACATTTTGTATAAATAAGAGATCATAAGATCTCATTTGATCACAACTCTCCCTCTTGTGAGAAGTACTTGGACTGAAATTTTTGCTACCCTTGGGGGTTTTTTCTTTCTTGTGTTATGATATGGTTTCCCTTTGGTTATGTAATTGATGATGATGATGTGCTAGACTTTGGAGGTCATTTCTATCTTATTGTGGTGGTTTGCATTGGCATGTTAAGGTTTTTTCTTGAAATGGTATGGTTCTTTACTTTGTTATTATCATTTCTATTTCAAGTTAAGGTTGTTTTGGCCAAGGATAGATAGGGAGTATAAGGATATACACCCAGATCCTAGTTTCTGATGCAAGAGCATCACTCCCAAGCCAGGCATGCGCCAACTAGCCAGCCCACTCAGTGCACACATTCAATGAGGAAGAGAGGCACATCCCTCTCACATTCGAATTTTGAATTCGAATCAAGCAAATTTAATGTTTGTAAGGCTGTTAGAGCCAAAAGGCCGTGCCTATACACAAGATTTAGATGTAGATATCCTTTAATGGTTGTAAGGCTATGATCTAGCTCCGATCTAGACTAGACAACCCATTCAATTGTAAAGTTAATGTAATTGAATAGGGTAGGTGAGATGGAGGGAAGAGCTCGAAGAGCCCCCTCATGTAAAAGATCTTGGATCTTGTTTTGGAGAGGTAGGAAGAGTTAGAGTTAGAGAGTCTACGTGAGAAGAGTAGATAGAGAAGGAGCCGAGACTCTGTAAAAGTCTGAGCTCAATAACACCTTGTAAAGGAGGCATTTTACATTAATATAAACAACAATTTTTCCTGCATGTTATTCTGTGGTTGCATGAATGTCTTGGTGTATTCTTTATATGATGTGAATGTATGGTTAAGTGTGCATTTTGCAGGGACAGATAGGTTCTGCTATCTATGGGTTCTTTGATTTCAGGTTTGGGGTTCTTTGAGGCTTCATGCCAAGAGGGCGTGACAGAACGCTGAGGGTTCTGAGAGCCAGTGCATAGAGTGCACTTCCAATTATGTGGAATTTGGACAAAGACGTGCCAGGAGGGTGCTCCAGCTAAAGTCTTAAACTCAGGGAAATATCTCAAGGTTACTGAACACCTTGGAGACAAGACTGTGTAGAGGAGAACACGACAGAAGACAGAATCACTGCGGGATTCTGGAAGAGCTCTGCCAGGCGGGCATTGAGCACATGCACGGGTTGCATTGAGGAGAAGAAATCTGATTCGAGTTCAGAAGGAGAAATCAGAATCACTGAGGATTATGGAAGCTCTACCAGGTGGGCATTGAGCAGGTGCTAGAGTGCAAAATAGAACTCTGGTTTGAGTTCAGAAAAGAAGACAAGTTTACTAAGGAAAAACTATGCCAGGAGGACATTGAGTGGATGTGCAAATAGAGCACATGAAAGAACTCTTTTGAGTTTTGGAACAGAGAAGAGTCCAGGAGAGGATCTTTACAGGGTTGCTGAACACCCTGCAGACTCAACAAGGAGTTTCTTGAGCAAGAGACTGCCAACAGGGCATCAGATTCTCCATCTGAGGGAGAAGAAAGGGTTAAACAGAGAAGCTCATGACAGATAGCACCTTCATGTGTGCAGAGACCCTGTAGGAATCACAGAGGTCGAGGAAACCTTTCAAGGTTTCAAAGAAGAGAAGCTCAGGAGGAAAAGCGCCTTTGTGCACAAGAGAGGCAACTGCAAGGAGCGCAGAAGTCGAAGAATCCTTCGAGGATTCAAAGAGGACAATGCTAAGGAGGGAGAGTGATTTCATACACAGAGCCCTGCAAGTAATCGCAAAGGTTGAAAGAGGACCCTTTGGAAGGTTTGAGTTCGAGGAAGCTGAGGAGGGAAATCATTTTCAAAGAACGCGAATAGAAGTCTAAGTCACAGGCTTCGTAGCAGCAGGAGAAAAGGCTGAGGTCTTTGATAAGTTGAATTCTTCCAAGGTTCGGGAAGAAATAGAGTGCTCACAAGGAGGGAAGCACAATAACCGTCGGATTAGGCCAGGATAAGATCTGGACCGTTGAAGTTTCACATCCAGAAAGCAGCAGGAGAGCACAGTGGAAAAGCGTAGATCCGGGCCATCATATCTAGCTCATACAGTCGATAGCCATCAGATCTATTGAAAGGAGCACGAGGTTTAAACCCTTGCAAGCAGAGGAGAGAACCCGAAAAGTCCCGAAACGGCAGAGACATCGAGATTTTGGGGTTCGAAACTTTGGGGGTTCTGAGGACAAGAGACCGGGAGACTAGAGTTCACGAGTCATGGAATCCCGAAGGAATCGGGAGCACCCATCTCAAATGACATGTGGTAGAAATCCAAATAGCATCGGAACTTCGGATATCGGGAGTCCGAGAGATAAGAGTTGGGAGATAGGAAGTCTCAACTCCTGAAGTCCCGAAGACATCATAATCGTCCATCTACGAAGGACATGTGTCACGAGATCCTCACATTTCAGGGATTCGGACATCGAAGGGGTGAATGAAGGAGTCTTTCAGCTTCATGACTTGCGAAGTCCCGAAGCAATCAAGGCCATCCATCTGTGGAGGATACGTGACGATGATCAGGGAACTACCGGGAAGTCAGACACTGGGAGTTCGAAGGACTAGTGATTAGTGCATTGGGGTCGCAAAGTCCTGAAACACCGACATAATCAAGACCGTCCAAGTAGGAGGACACATGGTAGCGATCAATGCATAGGGGAAAATCCCCGAAAGGACTATTTCGGTACTTCGGGTACCGGAAGCTCGAAGGAGGAGAGGGTTTGCAATGGGGGTCGTGAAGTCCCGAAGCGCGAAACCCCAAAACATTGAAGGAATAGAGAGGACGTCGATATTTCAGATACCGAAAAGTCCAAGGAGAAAGGACCAACAGTCCTGCATCGGGAAAGCGCGAAACGTGAAAACCCGAAACTCCATTTCGGGGAAAAGAAAATGGTCGTGCATAGAGACCATGGGCAGGTGAAATTGCACCTGGTGTATGTTATGCACAGGTGGAAGTTTCAGGGAAAGGACCCGTGGATCAAGAATTTGAGGTTCCGATAGGGATCCGAAAGAGCTTCTTCGGCCCGAGGGTTCCTGTGAGTGGATTTTGGCCCGAGGTTTGCAGGTCTACAGTAAAAGTGGTATCAGAGCAAAACTTTTGTCTGTATATTGCAGGCAGAGGAAAAGGAAAGCAGAGTGCTGGAAACTCTGTGGTGATTGTTGCAGGTACGTAGCAGTCAAAGGAAACAGTCAGGACTGTAGGAAGAAAATCTGAAACACTCAGGGTTGCTGAGTGACAACAGGTTTTCTAGGAGGGAAGACTTACAACAGAGCAGAATGGCTATTGAAGGCCACACATGTGATGGGAAGAAGAACCACCAGCAGCCGAGAAAAGCTGAGGTGGATAAGGAACTTGCCGAGATCAGGGTGAGGGTGTAAATTCTGGCATTGTAGATGCAACAAAATGCAAGGTCAAGATGGGTGTATGAATGGCCCATGAAGACAAAGGTAAAATGGCCAGTCAAGGCATTGGTGGCCAAAAGACAACAAAGGCTGTTAAAGGGATGGTTGAGGCATGCTGAAAACCTTAGGGATGAAGAAGAAATGGTTCAGGTATGTGAACCAGAGGCTAGGATAAATCTCAGTGACATTGAGGATGAACAAAGATCAGCTGAGGGTCTCATAGACTGCCATGTGTGTAGAGACTTGCATGAGAGAAGAGAGGAAATTCCCAATTGCCAAGAGGGCAATGAGATGAGATCCGAGGATCTCATAGACTGCTAGGAGGGAAACAGAGAAATCCCATATTTCCAGGAGGGAAAGGGAGAGAAGATGAGCTCAGAGCTGAGTTCATATCAGCGAGGACAGATGGCAGAAAATGAGGATCAGAATTGTTCTCTGATCATTGGAGGAATTCGAATATTCCTGCCACATCACCCAGGGGACGCAAAAGTTTGTGTTACTAATGAAGCAGCAACAATAGACCGCCAACCAACATTGATTGTCAAGGAAGAAGAAGCATTAGAGTAGATGTTAGAAGCTTCCCAAGCAGAAGAAGAAGATGAGCATTCCGAGGAATGGCTCAATATTTTTGGTTAGGAAGCTGAAAAGACTACAACATTGAAGCTTGTAGAAGCAACAAAAGAAGAGGTAGACAACATGAGTTTTGCTAATCTGTGGGAGCAGATTGAAACCCTGGAGAGAAGGGTAGAGGTGCAGAGCATGCACATCCAACAAATGAGGTTGGAAACTGATGAAGAAGATTTCCAGGATGAGGAGCAACTGGAAGAAGCTGGAGACATACCAACAAGAGAGATGGCAGTATAAACACTGTCAGATGAAGAGGCTGAACAATAGGTCAGTCGAGAGAAGACTGCAATAGAGTGGACACTTAGTGCCACACAGGGAGAAATTACAGTTAAGCTGTCAAAGGGGGAAGCTGAGCAGCAACTCAGTGATATAACTACAAAGCTGAACTTTGCAGCAGAGTGGACACTCAGTGCCACAAAGGATGAAGAGGATAGAATGGGAGATCATGGTGATCTGCCCATCTGCAGAAATAAATTGCAGCAGAGGAGACTACATGAACAGAGCCAGCTAGGACAGTAACTGGATGAAGTGATCGAACGGATTAGGAAGCTGATGATGAAGTCAGCACAAGAGACTACAAGTGATGAGAAGTTGAGCAAAAGGGAGGCAACAACAACATCAATAGGTAGATCGAGCAGGGAGACAACTCCAAAGAGTTGTTTGGGATCCAGGAGGATTTCAAAAACTAGGGTGGAGAGCTCATGAGCAAGAGCTCATGAATTTTCACAGTAGAGGAGTATGATGCAGGAGCATCGCTCCCAAGCCAGCCATGCGCCAGCCAGCCAACCCACTCAGTGCATGCATTCAATGAGGAAGAGAGGTGCAACCCTCTTACATTCGAATTTTGAATTCGAATCAAGCACATTTAATGTTTGTAAGGATGTTAGAGCCAAAAGGCCATGCCTATACACATGCTTTAGATGTAGATAGCCTTTAATGGTTGTAAGGCTGAGATCTAGCTCCGATCTGGACTAGACAACCCATTCAATTGTAAAGTTAATGTAATTGAATAGGGTAGGTGAGATGGAGGGAAGAGCTTGAAGAGCCCCCTCATGTAAAAGATCTTGGATCTTGTTTTGGAGAGGTAGTAAGAGTTAGAGGTAGAGAGTCTATGTGAGAAGAGCAGATAGAGAAGGAGTCGAGACTCTGTAAAAGTATGGGCTCAAGAACACCTTGTAAAGGAGGCATTTTACATTAATATAAACAACATTTTTTCCCGCATGTTATTCTTTGGTTGCATGAATTTCTTGGTGTATTCTTTATATGCTGTGAATGCATGGTTAAGTGTGCATTTTACAGGGACAGATAGGTTCTGCTATCTATGGGTTCTTTGATTTCATGTTTGGGGTTCTTTGAGGATTCATGCCAAGAGGGCGTGACAAAACACTGTGGGTTCTGAGAGACAGTGCATAGAGTGCACTTCCAATTCTGCGAAATTTGGACAAAGACACACCAGGAGGGTGCGCCAACTGAAGTCTTAAACTCAGGGAAATATCTCAAGGTTACTGAACACCTTGGAGACAAGACTGTGTAGAGGAGAACACAGTAGAAGACAAAATCACCGCGGGATTCTGGAAGAGCTCTTCCAGGCGGGCATTGAGCAGATGCACGGGTTGCATTGAGGAGAATAAATTTGATTAGAGTTCAGAAGGAGAAATCAGAATCACTGAGGATTTTGGAAGCTCTGCCAAGAGGGCATTGAGCAAGTGCTAGAGTGCACAACAAAACTCTGGTTTGAGTTCAAAAAAGAAGACAAGTTTACTAAGGAGAAACTCTGCCAGGAGGACATTGAGTGGATGTGCATATAGAGCACAGGTAAAACTCTTTTTGAGTTCTGGAACATAGAAGAGTGCAGGAGAGGATCTTCATAGGGTTGCTGAACACCCTGCAGACTCAACAAGGAGTTTCTTGAACAAGAGACTTCTAAGAGGGCATCAAATTCTCCATCTTAGGGAGAAGAAATGGTTAAACAGAGAAGCTCAGGACATATAGCACCTTCATGTGTGCAGAGACCATGTAGGAATCATAGAGTTCGAGGAAACGTTTCAAGGTTTCAGAGAAGAGAAGCTCAGGAGGAAAAGCTTCTTTGTGCACAAGAGCGACAGTTGCAAGGAGCACATAAGTCGAAGAATCCTTCGAGGATTCAAAGAGGACAACGCTTAGGAGGGAGAGTGATTTCATACAAAGAGCCCTACAAGTAATTGCAGAGGCTGAAAGAAGACCCTTTAGAAGGTTTGAGTTAGAGGAATCTCAGGAGGGAAAGCGTTTTCAAAGAGTGCGAACAGAAGCCGAAGTCACAGGCTTTGTAGCAGCAGGTGAAAAGGCTGAGGTCTTTGATAAGTTGAATTCTTCCAAGGTTCGGGAAGAAATAGAGTGCTCACAAGGAGGGAAGCACAACAGCCATCGGATCAGGCAAGGATAAGATATGGATCGTTGAAGTTTCACGTCCAGAAAGCAGCAGGAGAGCGCAGCGGAAAAGAGTAGATATGGGCCATCAGATCTAGCTCATACAGCCGATAGCCATCAGATCTGTTGAAAGGAGCATGAGGTTTAAACCCTCACAAACAGAGGAGAGAACCCGAAAAGTCCCGAAATGACAGAGGCATCGGGATTTCGAGGCTCGAAATTTTGGGGGTTCCGAGGACAGGAGACCAGGAGACTAGAGTTCACGGGTCACAGAATCCCGAAGGAATCAGGAGTGCCCAACTCAAAGGACACATGGCAGAAATCTGAATAGCATCGAAACTTCGGATATCGGGAGTCCGAGAGATAAGAGTTGGGAGATAGGAAGTCTGAACTCCTGAAGTCCCAAAGACATCATAATCATCCATTTGCGGAGGACACGTGTCACGAGATCCTCACATTTCATGGATTCAAACATCGAAGGGGTGAACAGAGGAGTCTTTCGGCTTCGCGACTTGCGAAGTCCCGAAGCGATCAAGGCCATCCATCTGTGGAGGATATGTGGCGATGATCGGGGAACTACTAGGAAGTCAGACATCGAGAGTTCGAAGGACCAGTGATTAGTGCATTGGGGTTGCAAAGTCCCGAAACACTGATAGAATCAAGACCGTCCAAGTAGGAGGACACGTGGTAACGATCAAGGCATCGGAGAAAATCCCCGAAAGGACTATTTCGGAACTTCAGGTACCGGAAGCTTGAAGGAGCAGAGGGTTTTCAACGGGGGTCACGAAGTCCCAAAGCGCAAAAACCCAAAACACTGAAGGAATAGAGAGGACGTCGGTATTTCGTATACCGGAAAGTCCAAGGATCAAGGACCAACAGTCTTGCATCGAGAAAGCCCGAAACACAAAAACCCGAAACTCCATTTCGGGGAAAAGAAAACAATCGTGCACAGAGATCGTGAGCAGGTGAAATTGCACCTGGTGTATGTTATGCGCAGGTGGAAGTTTCAGGGAAAGGACCCATGGATCGAGAATTTGAGGTTCCAATAGGGATCCAAAAGAGATGCTTCAGCTCGGGGAAGTTTTAGAACGATCCTGTGAGCGAATTTCGGCCCGAGGGCTGCAGGTCTGTGGAAAAATTGGTATCAGAGCATAAATTTTGTCTGTATATTGGAGGCAGAGGAAAAGGAAAGCAGAGTGTTGGAAACTCTGTGGTGATTGTTGCAGGTACGCAACAGTCAAAGGAAACAGTTAGGACTGTAGGAGGAAAAGCTGAAACACTCAGGGTTGTTGAGTGACAACAAGTTTTCCAGGAGGGAAGACAGACAGCAGAACAAAATGGCTACTGAAGGCCATGCATGCGATGGGAAGAAGAACCACCAACAATTGAGAAAATCTAAGGTGGATAAGGAACTTGCCGAGATCAGGGTGAGGATGGAAATTCTAGCATTGCAGATGCAATAGAATGCAAGGTCAAGATGGGTGTATGAATGGCCCATGAAGACAAAGGTAAAATGGCCAGTCAAGGCATTGTTGGCCAAAAGACAACAGAGGCTGTTAAAGGGATGGTTGAGGCATGTTGAAATCCTTAGGGATGAAGAGGAAATGGTTCAGGGATGTGAACAAGAGGCTGGGAGAAATCTCAGCGACATTGAGGATGAACAGAGATCAGCTGAGGGTCTCAGAGACTTCCATGTGTGCAGAGACTGCCAGGAGAGTAGAGAGGAAATTCCCAATTTCCAAGAGGGCAATGAGATGAGATCTGAGGATCTCATAGACTGCTAGGAGGGCAGCAGAGAAATCCCATATTTCTAGGAGGGAAAGGGAGAGCAAATGAGCTCAGAGCTGAGTTCATATCAGTGAAGACAGATGGCAGAAAAGGAGGATCAGAATTGTTCTCTGATCATTGGAGGAATTCGAATATTCTTGCCACATCACCCAGGGGAGGCAAAAGTTTGTGTTGTCGATGAAGAAGCAACAACAGACCGACAACCACTATTGACTGTCAAGGAAGAAGAATCATTGGAGAAGATGTTAGAAGTTTCCCAAGCAGAAGAAGAAGATGAGCATTCCGAGGAATGGCTCAATATTTTCGGCCAGGAAGCTGAAAAGACTGCAGCATGAAGCTTGCAGAAGTAGAAGAAGAAGAGGCAGAAAACATGAGTTTTGCTGACTTGTGGGAACATATTGAAACCCTAGAGAGAAGGGTAGAGGTGCAGAGCATGCACATCCAACAGATGAGGTTGGAAACTTATGAAGAAGATTTCCAGGCTGAGGAGCAACTGGAAGAAGCTGGAGACATACCAGCAAG
>SNQJ01S0013723.1:21108-58360 GCA_010110895.2 Picea sitchensis | reverse complement strand
TACAATATCTTTTTATCGAAGTGAGTTATATAGAATTGTATTAAATGAGCATAAATTAAAATGCACCATAAAGAAGGAAAAGGTCAATAATGAAGAGACATAAGCATCAAATCTGAACACAAAAACTGGATAATAGAGTTCGTCCCCGGTGGAATACGTCTCTGGGTCCTGCTCTCAAATGGGTAGGCCTTTTTATTAACTCAACAAAAGAATTTGGAAAAATATAGAATTAAGCTGCAAAATATTTTCTCGTATAAGAAAAATAGACAACACCATTGAATTTGTGGCATCGAATTACCTAAAAATGGTTGTCTCCATGTCTCAATCTGACTCTTGCACTCCCAGGCCCATGAGAAATATTGTCTCGATTTTCGTTCCTACAACCTGCAATTAATTCACTGTACTTCGCCTCAAAAAACATCCTCGGACGTACCGTCGAGTGCCCTCCTCCAGTCTGTGGGAAAACTCAGCATTTAAATTAAATGTTGGACAAACTAACCAACGGAGCCGTTTGGCTCAACGGTTGGTGGATGCTATGTAAGGATTTTGGTTAGGGGGAGGTCCCAGGGTCGATTTCACAAGACTCCCCTTTTGGGCTTATAGTTAAAACAATATGTATATGTGGTTTGAACTGTTGCCAAGTTTGGAGTTGTCATTTAGATTTGTTGGAGTTGGAAGTTTGGTCACTAGATTTGGCGGGACCTCCACAAGATTTGGTGGGCCTTTTTTATTTTTAAAAATTTGATTATGATCCCTCATTGGGAATTTTCCCACTACCACGTGGCATCCCATGACTGGGCCATGTGCCAACCAACCATTGGCCCACGTCATTCACTTGTACAGTCACCCTGCCATGTCACCTGTCTTCCACGTCATCCTACCATGTATGGTACATATGCCACATGTCTTCCACATCTCGTATGACCTGCCACATGGATGTACAAATTTCCATGTGGCACTTCCTCATTGGTCCACATGTTGACTGGAAAATTATGAAATGAGTGACACATGGAAACCTATAGTGCTGCCACATCACCATGATGACATCAGCATGAAACGTGTCATCCTCTGCTTATTCCACATACACTATATGGACGTTGATGTCATCCGTACAGATGCTGACATCAACAGTACATATGCTGACTCATCCCTGTTGACTAGGCTAGGTTGACCAAAACGTTGACCGCAAATATATTTTGATCCGTAACTCCGTTTGATGAGTTGTTTACACTGTTGGAAATATTGCGACGTGCTCTTTGCGATGATGCCAATTTCACTGAGTTTTGAGGACTTTGAATTTTTTCCCTTTCTCTGTCTGCTGAGGCCATTCTGAGCTTCCTGAGTTGCTTCTGTGAATTCTGAGTTGTCCTTAGTCTTCTTTGGATCCTTTTTGGATCATGCCTTCCCACTGAGAGATTTTTGGACCACCAAAAGCTTTCATCAATCAACTGGTAAGTGAGGGAAGAGTCCCCTCACTTTGTTCTTCTCAATCCACTTTTCCTTGCTTGGATGTTTTCCCTTCAAGCCTAGTCGAAGATAATCAACATCACCCTTGCGTAAAGTCCTTGTCCTTTTGTCTAGGATGATATCTTCCTGTAACTCATCCTAGTACTTAGGTGAAAACTCATCAACTGAAGGTATTGAAACTTCCTCACCCTGATCCATGATCATGGGAAGCTCAAAAAGTTTCAAGTTCTCTACATTTACAACTGATTAGATCTTCATATAAGGTGGAAGATCTAGACGAAAAGCATTGGTACCACTTTTCTCCAAAATAGTGAAGGGTCCATAAAGGATGGGCTTGAGTTTCTTGCCTTCACCCTTCAATATTTCCTTGCTGATGTGAAGCCATACCTAGTCTCCAACTGGGACCTGATGATCAACCCTGTGTTTGTCATGCCGAGCCTTATACTATGCTTGAATTTTCTCCAACTATTCCCTGACTGCTTGATGTACTTGCTGGATCCTCTAAATGAACTTGCATGATTTATCTTCATTTCTGTCTTCATTTGAATCAACATCTCTCCCATACATCAAATCCAAAGGAACCTTAGGTAAATACCAGAAACATGTCTCAGAAGGCGAACATTGAGTGGAGGAATGTAAGGCTCGATTGTAAGCATGATGTACATAGGGTATCTGTTCATCCCATAATTTAAGATTCTTAGTGCAGTAGCCTCGAAGAAAAAGTACCACTGTTCGGTTAACAACCTTTGTCTGTCTGTGGGTATGTGGATGGAAAGAAGTTCTCCTCTTCAACTTGGTGTCCATCATTCTCCAAAAACTTGTCCAAAATTCCTCAAGGAATCGAGTATCTCGATCTGAGATAATGGATGTGGGTAACCCAAAGTGAACCCAAACATACTGAAAGAAGAGATTAGTAGTCTTCTCAGCACTGATCTTCTTTTTACATGGCATTAAGATACACATCTTTCTGAACCTATCCACTACATCATACAAATAGTCATGACCCATTGTCGACATTAGTAAACCCCCTACAAAATCCATGGAGATACTTTCCCATGGATGGGATGGAACAAGCAATGGTGAGTATAGCCCTGATTTTCTATTAGTGGGATTACAAGTAGAACACATCACACACCCATTTACATACTTAGTTACAATTACTTTCATCTGAGGCCAATAAAAAAACCTCTGCAGATGAGCCATAGTTTTTCCTACCCCAAAATGCCCAGACACAAGATAAGTGTGAGCTTCTCGAATTACATGGACTCGTTCACTTATAGGAATACATAGCCTTCCAAGATGGTAGAGTAGTTTTCCCTGCAGACAATAGTTCTCTACATGTGCACCATGGGTTAACTTCTCACATACTTCTTTAAAATATTCATCAATGACATATTGTTCCACATAGATATCATGAGATAAATAAGCAATCTTCAAAATAATAGAAGTAGTAATAGGAGGTCTAGAAAGCATATCAACTACCTTGTTACTTGTACCCTTTTTATACTTGATTACCAAATGAAATTGTTGTAGGAAACCCATCCATCTATAATGTTGAGATTGTTGCAGTTTGGTTTGTGCTTGGAGATACTGTAAAGGTTGATGATCTGTATGTATGATTGTTTCCTCTCTAACAAGTAGTGATTCCATTTCTTTATGATTTGAACTAATGCATACAACTCTTTATAATATGTAGGATAATTAAAAAAAAATGGGTTAAAATTTTCAGAGTGGTAACAAATAGGCTTACGATATTACATCAATACTGCACCCATGGTGTACTCACTGGCATCTATCTCGATCTTGAAGGGCAGTTGAATATTCGACAGTGCTAATACTTGTGCGATACTGATATTTTCCTTCAAAGTGTCGAAAGATTTTTGTTTCTTTCCTCCCCACTGAAAAGTGTTCTTCACACTGGTTAAGGCATGCAAATGAGCTGCTATAAAGGAGAAGTTTGAAATGAATCTCCTCCAGTAATGGACTGCACCTAAGAATCTCTATATTTCGGTTACACTTTTGGGCTCAGACCAATTTACAATTACATCAATATTGGAAGGATCAATTTTCAATTGTCCTCCTCCTACAATATGACCTAAGTACACAAGTGCAGTCTTACCAAATTCATATTTGGACAGTTTTACATACAACTTTTCCCTTTGCAAAGTATCCAATACTTTCTTTACATGCCTTACATGTTCATCCCAAGTCCTGCTAAATATAAGAATGTCGTCTAAATATACAATCACAAAATCATCTAGAAATGGCCTGAATACATCATTCATCACACGCATGAAGATTGTCGGAGAATTACAAAGCCCAAACAACATAACTAACCACTCAAACAATCCCTGTTTGGTTTTAAAGGAAATCTTCCATGCATCTTGTTCTGCAACCCTGATCTGATGGTATCTACTACGCAAATCCAACTTAGTGAAATAAACAATATTCTTTAACTGATCAAGTAAATCATCTATACGAGGAAGAGGGTATCGATTTTTCACCATGATTTTATTTAAGGCCCAATAATCGACACACATTCACCATGTGCCATCCTTCTTTGGCACCATCATGATCGGAGAACCACAAGGAGATGAGCTGGGCCTGATGACCCCTTGATCCAATAAGCATTGTACTTGCTTTTTTATCTTTGTCATCTCTACAACTGACATCCTGTACATGCCCACATTAGGAAGAGGAGAATCCCACTGAAGAAGTATTTCATGTTGGATTTCCCTCTTAGGAGGCAATCCATTTGGTTCCTGGAAAATATCATTATACTTAGAAATAATGTCAATTAATTATTTCTTATGAGAAGGATCACATCCTTGAAAAACATTGGATGTTCCGACATCTTTTTCCCTTACGACCATGAGTACATATTTATTAATAGTGTTTATGATCCTCTTTATTTGTTCTGCACTAATAAGTGTTGTGTTTACCCTCATGTTGTGGGCTCTAACAATATATTCCACTCCCCCCTTAGTAAGGTGATATTTGTTCTCATGACGAAAGAAGACTACTTTTATATCTTAAATATAAGGGCTCCCCAGCACTATGCCACATATATCAAGTGATACAACATCCAAATCCACTTCATCAATCAAATTTGAAGCAATAGCAAATCTGACCCTACATTTCTTGGTGACATTAAGTTTTTATTTATCACATACCCAACCAAAAGGATAAGGCTTTGGATGTGGTTTAGTTTCAAGATCCATATTTTTGACAAGTGCTTCGGATATCAATTTTACTTGGGAACCCGGATCAAATAATGTATCTATCTTAGTGTGTTTAGATACAAATCTTATATGAAATAATTCATTCCTCTTTCTTTCATCATCATGAGATTCATTATTGGAATTTGAACTAGCATGAAGGGAATCTTTACCTTGTACTCCAACCATTGTGATATTTTCTTCATCTCTTGAATCAAAACCAAGATCTTGTTTCATTGTAGCAACGATATTTGTCTTCCCCTTTCCACCGAATGTCTTTGGTCTCTTCTCTGGATGTAGTTTCCAACAATGTTCATCATCGTGATCATTCTTCTTGCAATGAGTGCAAGATGGTCTTCCTTCTTCTCTCTTTACAGTGGCAGTATTTTTGTCCTTCCTTTTAAACTTCTTAATCTACTTATGTGGGAGATTGGAAGGCTTATTTGTGGGATATTCTTGAACACGATTTCCCCTATTCTCAAGGTGAGTGGCTTGCACAAAAACTTCGTCAAGACTGGTGGGGTTAAACAATAGGAAAGTATGACGGATATAACTGTGAAGTGCGCCAATATACTTCATTAAAGTTTCATCAGAATCTAAAGGAATGTTTAATGCAAGAGATTTCATCCTAAATTCTTCCGTGAAACTTTGTACAATTTGACCTTTACTTTGTCTTAAAGTTTTCCATTCCATCATTGCTTTATGTAAATAACCCAATGGATAAAATTGCTTCGTTATTGCTGATTTAAATTCCGACCACGAGGAAATAAGATTACCATACTTACTTCTGTCCTGAAGTTTGCTCTCCCACCATATGAGAGTAGTGCCTTCTAGCCGAAGAGAATACAATTGCACTTTAAATTCCTCTTCATCAATCTGTTGGACATGACAATATACTCCAACCTGTCAGATCCAATTATCTAGCTTTTCAGGATTAACATCTCCATCAAACATAGGTAAATAAAATTTTACATCAATCTTTAATAATGGTTTCTTAAAAGAAGCTTTATGTCTAGAATGATGAGAATGCTTAGAGGAAGAAGATATAGAACTTGATGGTGAAGATGGAGGCTCATGAGGGTCTTCTCCATCCCCTTGATTCAATGAAGCATTATCATCAACTTGTGCTTCCATTTTATTACCTTTCTTCTTCATCCTCTTCTCGTAGTCTCCATACATTCACTCGACGATTTATGACATGCGATAAAAGACCATATGGAATTTTTTCTCCTGTTCATCATGCTTGTCCTCTTCTGCCATTTTCTTCCATGGAGATGCATGACCAATTTCAGGATTGAAAGTCTTAAGCATTTACAATCAACAATTCAAGTAAAAGATGACTTCTCTGGTAGTAACATGATCCGGGATCTTTTCATCGTAGTGACTTATAAACAATTGTATTAAATGAACATAAATGAAAGTGCACCATAAAGAAGGAAAATCTCAATAATGAAGATACATAAGAATCAAATCCAAACACAAAAAATTGATAACCAAGTTTGTCCCAGGTGGATTATGTCTCTGAGTCCTGCTCTCAAATGGGTAGGCCTTTTTATTAACTCAACAAAAGAATTTGGAAAAATACATAAGTATACCTCATTATAGAACTAATCCATAGAATCTTTGCTTATATCAGAAAAAAGACAACACCATTGAATTTGTAGCGTTGAATTACCCAAAAATGACTGTCTCCATGCCTCAATCTGACTCTGGCACTCCCAGGCCCATGAGAAATCTTGTCTCCATTTCCATGCCAACAACCTACAATTAATTCATTGTACTTCACCTTGAAAAACATGACCAACCATACCATTGAGTTCCCTCCTCCCGTCCGTGGGAAAACTCAACATTTAAATTATATGTTGGGTGGACTAACCAACGAAGCCATTTGTCTCAACGATTGGCAGATGTTATGTAAGGTGTTTGGTTAGGGGGAGGTCCCAGGGTAGAGTTCGTCGGCCTCCCCTTTTGGGCTTATAGTTATAACAATATATATATATATGTGTGTGTGTGTGGTTTGAACTGCTGCCAAGTTTGGAGTTGTCATTTAGATTTGTCAGAGTTGGAAGTTTGGCCACCAGATTTGGCGGGACCTCCGCCAAATTTGGTGGGCCCTTTTTATTTTTGAAAATTTGGTCACGGTCCTTCATTGGGAATTTTCCCACTGCCACATGGCAGCCCATGACTGGGCCACATGGCAGACAACCATTGGACCACGTCATTCACTTGTACAGTCACCCTGCCACGTCACCTGTCTGCCACGCCAACCTACCATGTATGGTACGGATGCCACATGTCTGCCACGTCCTGTACGACTTTCTATGTGGCTGTATGGATTTCCACATGGCACTTCCTCATTGGTCCACATGTTGACCGAAAAATGCCGAAAATGAGTGACACGTGGCAGCCTCTAGTGTTTCCACATCACCATGATGACATTACGATGACATCAACATGACACATGTCATCCTCTACGTATTCCACATACATTGTACGGACGTTGATGTCATTTGTACTAAAGCTGACATCAACAATATGGATGATGACTCATCCCTACCGACTGGGCTAGGTTGACCAAAACTTTGACCGCAAATATCTTTTGATCTGTAACTCCGGTTGATAAGTCATTTATGCTGTTGGAAAGCTTGTGACGCGCTCTTCGCGATGATGTTAATTTCACTGAGTTTTGAGGAATTTGGATTTTTTCCCTTTCTCTGTCTGCTGAGGCCATTATGAGCTTCCTGAGTTGATTCTATGAATTCTGAGTTGTCCTTAGTCTTCTCTGGATCCTTTTTGGATCAATAAAGGGTGATAGCACCACACTAGATGCTCTGATCCCTTTTTATGAGATTTGGAAGACACATGTCTACTAGGAGATGTTGTAGTTATCATGCACTCTACGATGAGCACATGTCCCCAAGTAGGAGCTAGATGTTATCCCCATTATATGGATAACTGAGGAGATTATGTCTTGAGGCCCTCAAGTTGCAGATATGGAGTGCCGAGAGACCACATGATTAGAAATATCCTTTTGCATAGATGGAGACCCTCCTCACCACCAAAAAGGTTGTAGTTTTTCAGATGGAATCCACCACACTAGATGGATTCTGGAAGGAAGTGGGCCTTGCTCCATAACGTACCAGTCAGGTGTTATGGTGAGTATCATTTCAATATTTGAGGCATTTGAGTATGTTGTATCTTAGATTGCTTTAGATTTCATGATATATGCTTGGACATTATGCCTTTTTCCCTGCTTCACCTTGGTGGTTGACATTGGGCCCTAGTAAGTGGTCTTCCTTGGGGATGGGTTTTCTACTAGTAACTCCCTTGAAGAGACATCGTACCTTTCCCGACNAGATTTCATGATATATGCTTGGACATTATGCCTTTTTCCCTGCTTCACCTTGGTGGTTGACATTGGGCCCTAGTAAGTGGTCTTCCTTGGGGATGGGTTTTCTACTAGTAACTCCCTTGAAGAGACATCGTACCTTTCCCGACAATAGTTAACACTTTCCATCACTATTTCCCCCCATTTCTTTATCTCTTGGTATTTTATGGTGTATTGACCTAATAAAGGGTTGTCCCTCATTATATGGGAAGAAGGGACTGAAGTATCAGAGAGATTGTTGTTGGGTAAAAGATAAAATCCTATGTATAAACATTATAGATGCTTTACCCAAGGATCACCCAAGAAAGAAATGAAACAATTATCTTTAAAAAAAGGGGGACCCACAAGAAATATGACTAAGAATACTTAAAAGGTTGGTTGGAGAATAGGAGGTCTCATCATGAGCCAATCTATCATGTCCATGGATATCTAGTGGTATGACATTACCATCATCTGGTCACCAAGATAGGGTAATGGCTCTCAGTTGCATGGATGAGAGAAATGGGGTCTCATCACGAGCCAATATTTTCATTTCCACTAGGTATTTGTGGGTGACATTGTCATTATCTTGACACCACGCCAGGGCAGTGGCCTTCAAGTTGTCCTTAAATTTATGAAAGAAACAAAGAATGGAAAAATAATGGGCTTGGAAAAAGTGCATTGGAAATGAAGGTACCATACACTCTCTACAAAGAAACCAATGAATGATACAATACAACCCCTTGTATTTCATGAACCCCATGCCCATTAAGTCTTGACCGTAACCACTTCACCCACTTTACATGGCTTAGAGAGGGATCTGTTGGAAACTCTCCTTGACCTAGGGCAAGATCTACCCAATAGGACACCTCGTCAACCCTCCCATATTCAAGTCGCATAATGTCTTTGAGAACTTAATTGTTTGAAATGGTAATATTTGATGCACATTCTTAGGTCGCTCATTTATTGATTGGATTTAATTATCATGATGTTATAACTTGATATCCTTGAAGGGCGTACTTACTTGTCTTTGCAAGACCTAGTCGATGGACAGTTTTGGAAGAACAAGCCTAGCTTGGGCTTCCATGGGGCTTGAAGCCCACATGTGGATACCAAGGGCCTGCATTCCGAATGAGAGAGATCAAACTTTGAAGGCCTATAAGACAACTTGGACGACATAACCTAGTCCCCACATGCCAAATGTTTTTCCTAGGAGAGGAAAAACGTCACCTCTAGAGGCATGATGTCACCTAGGGGGGTTAGGGTTTGGTGGTGAGGATGACATGCATTGACACAAGGAGTTTTTGAGGGGTTTGAGGCTTTGACCATGAAGGAAGTCAATTGGATGCTTGACATGTGGATTTGGGAAGCCCTTCTACACTCCCCCATCACCAACGAATTTCTCTTAGTGACAAAACGTCCTCTAAAGGGGCGACGTCTTTATAAACTAGGGTTTTCTTTGTGCAAAAAGTGAAATTAAAATGAATTGTTTAATATTGATTTATAAAAAGGGGAAATATTAGGGTTGTTGACCCCTAGTCTTTTGTTTTACCCTAAATTGTGTGGACAAACTATCTTAGTGACATTTTGTATAAATAAGAGATCATAAGATCTCATTTTATCATAACTCTCCCTCTTGTGAGAAGTACTTGGACTGAAATTTTCTCTACCCTTCATTGTTTTTTTCTCTCTTGTGCTATGATATGGTTTATCTTTGGTTGTGGAGTTGATGATGATGATGCACTAGCCTTTGGAGGTTATTTCTAGCTTATTGTGGTTGTTTGCATTGGCATGTTAAGGATTTTTCTTGAAATGGTATGGTTCTTTACTTTGTTATTATCATTTCTATTTCAAGTTAAGGTTGTTTTGGCCAAGGCTATATAGGAAGTATAAGTATATACACCCATATCCTACTTTCCACCATTATTATCAAGTTTTAAAAGTTATTTTCAAGGGTTTTGTTGAGGAAGTAAGAGGATTTACACCCCTCAATTTAAAACCCTAGCTAGGTTACTTACCTTGGGAAGTAAGAGGATTTACACACCCAATGGTTTAGTAATCCTAKATCTTTCTTMTTGACCCAATTAAATCATAACTAAAGGCACTAATATTGTATTAGAGCAACAAAATATTGCATTGGGAAACATAATTTCTTGTCATATTTACTTTTTTCAACTTGGATTGTTCCCTTGTGTCTTGAGCACCTCACAACCACTAGGGTGTCCCCATCAAAGGGATATTTATTGCTGTTGTTACAAATTTTCATCTTCAGCCATTAGGGCTTCATAAACCCTAATGTAATTACTTGAATAACTCTCTAATAAACCGCTAGAATTTTCCCAAAGTTTGCACACTCACACTTCTTGGTCTAGCACACTTTTTGTCAAAGTTTGGAGGAGTTTTAGTGGATGATTTTATTGTTGTAATACATTTATTGTTACAACCATAAGGCTGATATAATTTTCTGTAGAAAGTGTTTAAAACAACATTGTCTTTTCATGCTAGCATCTTGGTCTTTTATCTTGAGTTTTGTTAGTATTTAGCTAGTCTTTCTCTTGTATCTTTCGCTTGATTTATAGCATTCATATTGCAGATTATGATGCCATGTTATTGCTGATATAAATTGTTACTAACAACTTCTATTAGGGACAACAAGATTAACTTTCTTTTCCAATTGGTTATATTGTAATATATGCTTGTTTTTCTTGTGTCTCGAACATGTACTTCACCATTTGCAGGTTACTCAACATACTTGGCAACCCTTGGACCTTCCCAAGACACTTTTACAAGACCTTAATACCACTTATAATTGAACTTTAGGGACATCATCTCCATATTAATACTTTTCCATCTCATTCCCCCGAGGGTCACCGAGATTTCGCCCTTGAGGTGACTACCTCACCTCTAAAGTGACGGGGACACCTTCCTAAGGTGATAGTGGGTAGGTGTCATCCTAGTTGTCACCATTTGGTGGTTGGGTCAGGTTTTTTCCAACCTACAACTTGTGCGATAACAAGTATCTTTCAAGATAATGGGACCACGGTTCTGTGGGATTTCCATGAGATATACTCTTTCATTGATATTACGAATATCCGTGGGTATCCAAATCATACTCCTTATGAGTGGAGAGATAATTGTCCATAATACCAATGGAAACGCCACATCGACGGTTTCTCATGTGCTACAATTTCTCAAATATGTTTCTCATTTGAAGATAACTCATGAAGACGTACTAATCAGGTTTTTTATGAGCTCTTTACAACCAAGACAAAGAGTCTTTCTCAATTATAGTTGTTGTACCAAGAGAATCACTTCACTTGTAGGTTTCATCAACATTTTCTTTGAAAAATGGGCCATCAAAACTCAACTAGATGAATCTTTCATTAGTAGTCTTACCAAGGCATTGGAAACAACAAATTCCTCTCAGGGAAATTATGCACCATTTTTTTAAAAACAACTCCATGAAAAGGAAAAAGACATCGAGGAACTGTAGGATCTCAATGAGGAGAATGTTGGGTATGTGTTATATTCTTTGCATGTGTGTGTGTGGGTGCGTCAGATACGGCAATTGCGTCTGACGATGTTTGCTATTTTTAGCGGATTTGTAAATTAATCCCGGATTAAGGGATTAGGATTTTGGTATCTACGGAATACCTAAAAACATTATATATATTGTATGGCGAATGGTGAAATTTGATATAATGAAAATAAGAAAGGTTTTCCCAGTTGAGGGTTTCTGGTATAAAATATCTGTGTACTCTGTGTATGAGCCATTGATTAATTTATGTATTTCTTAAGAATTGATATGCATTGATTTACTTCGCAGGTTTAAAACTTACATGTTGTATCAGAGCTCATTTTTGGCTTCAGAGGGATGCCTTTGTTGCTGAGGGTTTGGCTTGGTCTTGATAGATCAAGTTTATCTTTGGTCTGTGATAAACCTGGGTTTAGTGGGAGCTTTTGCAGTGGAGATTCGAGTAAAGAAAGAGGAATGGCGAGCTCATCTAGAATCAAGATAGAGAATTTCAACGGTAAAAACTTTGAGCTATNGGTCTCTTCTCTGGATGTAGTTTCCAACAATGTTCATCATCGTGATCATTCTTCTTGCAATGAGTGCAAGATGGTCTTCCTTCTTCTCTCTTTACAGTGGCAGTATTTTTGTCCTTCCTTTTAAACTTCTTAATCTACTTATGTGGGAGATTGGAAGGCTTATTTGTGGGATATTCTTGAACACGATTTCCCCTATTCTCAAGGTGAGTGGCTTGCACAAAAACTTCGTCAAGACTGGTGGGGTTAAACAATAGGAAAGTATGACGGATATAACTGTGAAGTGCGCCAATATACTTCATTAAAGTTTCATCAGAATCTAAAGGAATGTTTAATGCAAGAGATTTCATCCTAAATTCTTCCGTGAAACTTTGTACAATTTGACCTTTACTTTGTCTTAAAGTTTTCCATTCCATCATTGCTTTATGTAAATAACCCAATGGATAAAATTGCTTCGTTATTGCTGATTTAAATTCCGACCACGAGGAAATAAGATTACCATACTTACTTCTGTCCTGAAGTTTGCTCTCCCACCATATGAGAGTAGTGCCTTCTAGCCGAAGAGAATACAATTGCACTTTAAATTCCTCTTCATCAATCTGTTGGACATGACAATATACTCCAACCTGTCAGATCCAATTATCTAGCTTTTCAGGATTAACATCTCCATCAAACATAGGTAAATAAAATTTTACATCAATCTTTAATAATGGTTTCTTAAAAGAAGCTTTATGTCTAGAATGATGAGAATGCTTAGAGGAAGAAGATATAGAACTTGATGGTGAAGATGGAGGCTCATGAGGGTCTTCTCCATCCCCTTGATTCAATGAAGCATTATCATCAACTTGTGCTTCCATTTTATTACCTTTCTTCTTCATCCTCTTCTCGTAGTCTCCATACATTCACTCGACGATTTATGACATGCGATAAAAGACCATATGGAATTTTTTCTCCTGTTCATCATGCTTGTCCTCTTCTGCCATTTTCTTCCATGGAGATGCATGACCAATTTCAGGATTGAAAGTCTTAAGCATTTACAATCAACAATTCAAGTAAAAGATGACTTCTCTGGTAGTAACATGATCCGGGATCTTTTCATCGTAGTGACTTATAAACAATTGTATTAAATGAACATAAATGAAAGTGCACCATAAAGAAGGAAAATCTCAATAATGAAGATACATAAGAATCAAATCCAAACACAAAAAATTGATAACCAAGTTTGTCCCAGGTGGATTATGTCTCTGAGTCCTGCTCTCAAATGGGTAGGCCTTTTTATTAACTCAACAAAAGAATTTGGAAAAATACATAAGTATACCTCATTATAGAACTAATCCATAGAATCTTTGCTTATATCAGAAAAAAGACAACACCATTGAATTTGTAGCGTTGAATTACCCAAAAATGACTGTCTCCATGCCTCAATCTGACTCTGGCACTCCCAGGCCCATGAGAAATCTTGTCTCCATTTCCATGCCAACAACCTACAATTAATTCATTGTACTTCACCTTGAAAAACATGACCAACCATACCATTGAGTTCCCTCCTCCCGTCCGTGGGAAAACTCAACATTTAAATTATATGTTGGGTGGACTAACCAACGAAGCCATTTGTCTCAACGATTGGCAGATGTTATGTAAGGTGTTTGGTTAGGGGGAGGTCCCAGGGTAGAGTTCGTCGGCCTCCCCTTTTGGGCTTATAGTTATAACAATATATATATATATGTGTGTGTGTGTGGTTTGAACTGCTGCCAAGTTTGGAGTTGTCATTTAGATTTGTCAGAGTTGGAAGTTTGGCCACCAGATTTGGCGGGACCTCCGCCAAATTTGGTGGGCCCTTTTTATTTTTGAAAATTTGGTCACGGTCCTTCATTGGGAATTTTCCCACTGCCACATGGCAGCCCATGACTGGGCCACATGGCAGACAACCATTGGACCACGTCATTCACTTGTACAGTCACCCTGCCACGTCACCTGTCTGCCACGCCAACCTACCATGTATGGTACGGATGCCACATGTCTGCCACGTCCTGTACGACTTTCTATGTGGCTGTATGGATTTCCACATGGCACTTCCTCATTGGTCCACATGTTGACCGAAAAATGCCGAAAATGAGTGACACGTGGCAGCCTCTAGTGTTTCCACATCACCATGATGACATTACGATGACATCAACATGACACATGTCATCCTCTACGTATTCCACATACATTGTACGGACGTTGATGTCATTTGTACTAAAGCTGACATCAACAATATGGATGATGACTCATCCCTACCGACTGGGCTAGGTTGACCAAAACTTTGACCGCAAATATCTTTTGATCTGTAACTCCGGTTGATAAGTCATTTATGCTGTTGGAAAGCTTGTGACGCGCTCTTCGCGATGATGTTAATTTCACTGAGTTTTGAGGAATTTGGATTTTTTCCCTTTCTCTGTCTGCTGAGGCCATTATGAGCTTCCTGAGTTGATTCTATGAATTCTGAGTTGTCCTTAGTCTTCTCTGGATCCTTTTTGGATCAATAAAGGGTGATAGCACCACACTAGATGCTCTGATCCCTTTTTATGAGATTTGGAAGACACATGTCTACTAGGAGATGTTGTAGTTATCATGCACTCTACGATGAGCACATGTCCCCAAGTAGGAGCTAGATGTTATCCCCATTATATGGATAACTGAGGAGATTATGTCTTGAGGCCCTCAAGTTGCAGATATGGAGTGCCGAGAGACCACATGATTAGAAATATCCTTTTGCATAGATGGAGACCCTCCTCACCACCAAAAAGGTTGTAGTTTTTCAGATGGAATCCACCACACTAGATGGATTCTGGAAGGAAGTGGGCCTTGCTCCATAACGTACCAGTCAGGTGTTATGGTGAGTATCATTTCAATATTTGAGGCATTTGAGTATGTTGTATCTTAGATTGCTTTAGATTTCATGATATATGCTTGGACATTATGCCTTTTTCCCTGCTTCACCTTGGTGGTTGACATTGGGCCCTAGTAAGTGGTCTTCCTTGGGGATGGGTTTTCTACTAGTAACTCCCTTGAAGAGACATCGTACCTTTCCCGACCATAGTTAACACTTTCCATCACTATTTCCCCCCATTTCTTTATCTCTTGGTATTTTATGGTGTATTGACCTAATAAAGAGTTGTCCCTCATTATATGGGAAGAAGGGACTGAAGTATCAGAGAGATTGTTGTTGGGTAAAAGATAAAAACCTATGTATAAACCTTACAGATTCTTTACCCAAGGATCACCCAAGAAAGAAATGAAACACTCTCTACAAAGAAACCAATGAATGATACAATAAAACCCCTTGTATTTCATGAACCCCATGCCCATTAAGTCTTGATCGTAACCACTTCACCCACTTTACATGGCTTAGAGAGGGATCTATTGGAAACTCTCCTTGACCTAGGGCAAGATCTACCCAATAGGACACCTCGTCAACCCTCCCATATTCAAGTCGCATAATGTCTTTGATAACTTAATTGTTTGAAATGGTAATATTTGATGCACATGCTTAGGTGGCTCATTTATTGATTGGATTTAATTATCATGATGTTATAAATTGATATCCTTGGAGGTCGTGCTTACTTGTCTTTGAAAGACCTAGTTGGTGGACAGTTTTGGAAGAACAAGACTAGCTTGGGCTTCCATGGGACTTGAAGCCCACATGTGGATACCAAGGGCCCGCATGCCAAATGAGAGAGATCAAACTTTGAAGGCCTATAAGATGGCTTGGACGACATAACCTATTCCTCACATTCCAAATGTTTTTCCTAGGAGAGGAAAAACATCACCTCTAGAGGCATGATGCCACCTAGGGGGGTTAGGGTTTGGTGGTGAGGATGACATGCATTGGCACAAGGAAGTTTTGAGGTGAAGGAAGTCACTTGGATGCTTGACATGTGGATTTGGGAAGCCCTTCTACACTTCCCCATCACCAACGAATTTCTCCTAGGGCTAAAACGTCCTCTAAAGGGGCGACACCTTTATAAACTAGGGTTTTCTTTGTGCAAAAAGTGAAATTAAAATGAATTGTTTAATATTAATTTGTAAAAAGGGGAAATATTAGGGTTGTTGACCCCTAGTATTTTGTTTTACCCTAAATTATGTGGACAAACTATCTTAGTGACATTTTGTATAAATAAGAGATCATAAGATCTCATTTTATCATAACTCTCCCTCTTGTGAGAAGTACCTGGACTGAAATTTTCTCTACCCTTCAGGTTTTTTTTCTCTCTTGTGCTATGATATGGTTTATCTTTGGTTGTGGAGTTGATGATGATGATGCACTAGCCTTTGGAGGTTATTTCTAGCTTATTGTGGTTGTTTGCATTGGCATGTTAAAGATTTTTCTTGAAATGGTATGGTTCTTTAATTTGTTATTATCATTGCTATTTCAAGTTAAGGTTGTTTTGGCCAAGGCTAGATAGGAAGTATAAGGATATACACCCATATCCTAGTTTCCACCATTATTATCAAGTTTTAAAAGTTATTTTCAAGGGTTTTGTTGAGGAAGTAAGAGGATTTACACCCCTCAATTTAAAACCCTAGCTAGGTTACTTACCTTGGGAAGTAAGAGGATTTACACACCCAATGGTTTAGTAATCCTAGATCTTTCTTCTTGACCCAATTAAATCATAACTAAAGGCACTAATATTGTATTAGAGCAACAAAATATTGCATTGGGAAACATAATTTCTTGTCATATTTACTTTTTTCAACTTGGATTGTTCCCTTGTGTCTTGAGCACCTCACAACCACTAGGGTGTCCCCATCAAAGGGATAATTATTTCTATTGTTACAAATTTTCATCTTCAGCCATTAGGGCTTCATAAACCCTAATGTAATTACTTGAATAACTCTCTAAGCAACCGCTAGAATTTTCCCAAAGTTTGCACACTCACACTTCTTGGTCTAGCGCACTTTTTGGCAAAGTTTGGAGGAGTTTTAGTGGATGATTTTATTGTTGTAATACATTTATTGTTACAACCATAAGGCTGATATAATTTTCTGTAGAAAGTGTTTAAAACAACCTTGTCTTTTCATGCTAGCATATTGGTCTTTTATCTTGAGTTTTGTTAGTATCTAGCTAGTCTTTCTCTTGTATCTTTCACTTGATTTATAACATTCATATTCCAGATTATGATGCCATGTTATTTCTAATATAAATTGTTACTAACAACTTCTATTAGGGACAACAATATTAACTTTCTTTTCCAATTGGTTATATTGTAATATATGCTTATTTTTCTTGTGTCTTGAACATGTACTTTACCATTTGCAGGTTACTCAACATACTTGGCAACCCTTGGACCTTCCCAAGACACTTTTCCAAGACCTTCATACCACTTAGAATTGAACTTTAGGGACATACTCTCCATATTATTACTTTTCCATCTGATTCCCCCTAGGGTCACTGAGATTTCGCCCTTGAGGTGACTACCTCACCTCTAAAGTGACAGGGACACCTTCCTAAGGTGATAGTGGGTAGGTGTCATCCTAGTTGTCGCCATTTTGTGGTTGGGTCGGGTTTTTTCCAACCTACAACTTGTGCGATAACAAGTATCTTTCAAGATAATGGGACCATGGTTCTGTGGGATTTCCATGAGATATACTCTTTTATTGATATTACGAATATTCGTGGGTATCCAAATCATATTCCTTATGAGTGGAGAGATAATTGTCCATAATACCAATGAAAACGCCACATCGATGGTTTCTCATGTGCTACAATTTCTCAAATATGTTTCTCATTTGAAGATAACTCATGAAGATGTACTAATCAGGTTTTTTATGAGCTCTTTACAACCAAGAAAATGAGTCTTTCTCAATTATGGTTGTTGTACCAAGAGAATCACTTCACTCATAGGTTTCATCAACATTTTCTTTGAAAAATGGGCCATCAAAACTCAACTAGATGAATCTTTTATTAGTAGTCTTACCAAGGCATTGGAAACAACAAAGTCCTCTTAGGGAAATTATGCACCATTTTTTTAAAAACAACTCCATGAAAAGGAAAAAGACACCGAGGAACTGCAGGATCTCGATGACGAGAAGAACAAGGGTTCCATTTTTTATCCTTTCGAGAAAAAACATATGAAAAACTCCACATTGAGGATTAATCCTTTTTTGATGAAGAGGCGTTGGAGGAGCATGTCCACCAAGAAAGATGCTAAAAAGAAAAGGAACAATTACAATAAAGTACAACCTAAGGAGAACTCAGATGAAGGTACTATTGAATTGTTAGAGATAGATCTTGCCGAGACATGTCATAAAGTAAATTTCTTATGTGTCATGATTGCCAAAAATTTTGGTTTCAGTGACAAATAATCCATCGGTGAAGAAGACTCCCACAAAGTGCAACACATTGAGAACTCAAATGAAACATCATCATCCTCTCTCATATTTGATGAAGATGAGATTGTCCAGTCTTTCCTTCCTTTTTCACATGAATCTGAAGAATAAATTGGTCACGATGATGAAGAATCCATTGATGAAGAAGACTTCCATGAAGTGCATCATGTTGAAGATCCAGTTGAAGCCCCCCTAGCCTTTGTTCTTCCTGCACAAGAAGACAAAGAGATGGTCAATTTCAGTCATATAGATGGTGTTATGAAGGAAAATTTGGATGTGGTTGATGAGCATATAGACACTTTCATATGTATTGGGAGTTGTAGAAGGGACATGGTTTTTTTCATTTTTGATGGAGATCCCGTCTACGACATCAAGGGAACCCTTCAGATAAATAATGTAGAAATAATTTCTTCAGAGGATTTATTTTCACAGGTGGTCGATACATATATTTGGTAGCCTAATGATGATATGATCTCAAAATGTTTTCATCCACCAGAGGATGACTTGTCACAATACACTCAAGATGACTTTCAATCACCCCTTGAGATTTGTGATGCATGTCCTTTGAGGCACTTGGGTTTTTCCTATGAGGATTTTCAACCACCTTCATTCTCATATTTTGACAAGGACATGACTAGCCCAGAGAAATCACAAAATCATACTATCGAGGGGAAATATTTTCATCCTGGAGATTTTTACAAGGATATGTAGACGACGACATTTTTTCATTGGAAGGAGGATTTATTTGTCTTGACATGAGGTTTTCCCCTACCTTCTACCTTATTCTTGGGGAATCCATGTAGTTTTCTTTCAGTTTCTCATCTCCTCTTATTCTTCAACAAGAAATGGTATTTTGAATGAGGATGAAGACAAACCATCATCTATATGCAGTGGTCCTATTCAAAGATGGATTGATCATGCTTGTGGCTATTCTTTTGAGCAAGATTTACTTTCTCCCACCCATCTCCATAAGTTTCATTTCATTTCATGATTATATGTTTATTTATGCCCATCATTATTATGTGCTTGACTTATCATTGTTTTATTACATAATTAAGCACAGGGGGAGATACCTTGATTAGATGATCAACTGGTTTCATTGGTTGTATGATTTCACCTAACATCCACAGGACTTGATCACCATGGGCCTCAGGCCCTAGGTAAGTAGGTAGGTCATTTTATTTCCCTTTCATTTGCATTTGTCTGCTCATGATAATTTAGTTACCTTTACTTATTGGCATGTCATATCTATTTTTCATTTTATTCTACCTTCATTGTTGCATACTTGTTATGATCATTTATTTTCATCATATTATATGCTAGTTTAGAAATTTTTGAAAAAATGCAAAGTTTTGTTTTAAAGATTAGTTGAAATTTTGAAATTTTGATCATATGGACAAAGGATGAGTCAACCACCCTCAATATCCATGGTTTGTTTGTTTCAGTGTGTGTAGGCACAAATCTTACTAGGATATGTTGAGGTTCTCATGAAATCTATGAAGAGTACATGTCCTCGAGTAGGAGTTGTTGAGGAGAAGATATGAACTGATATTACTCAAGCAATTTAAGATTCTGCTTGGCTAAAGAAAAATAGACGGGAATACCAAAATTAATATCCTAACTCACAAGTATTGATTACAAGTGCTTAGGCTGGTTTTTTATAAATAAAAGCTTGCTAAAAAATTAATTATTTATGTGTTTTTTTGAACATAACAGATGCTGAAATAAATATAGAGACAGAAGTAAAGACACCAAGTCGATAATCAAAACATATGAGACATAAAGAAATCCTTTATTTAATTCCAATTCATCAAAGAATCATTCTCTTCACAAAATTTCCAGAGGAAATTTGGACCAAAGTCAAACTTAGACGTCCCCGATGAAACATACAAAAGGACTTATGACAGAAAATAAAAAAAATGAACTTGGAAAGTTGGATCAACTTGCCATAGATTGCTGCCCACTCGACTTTGGACAATATCCTTTTCCAGTCATGAAAACTATTTCACAAACATACAAGTCTACATAGACTATCAAAGATAGATCAACACCTCTGAAAAACAAGTGTTTGAATGATGTAATTCAAACCCGAATCTTGTTGTCTACAATAAGACCCTGCTGTCTTAAAAAATAATTAGGCCTTGAATAAATTAAGTAATGAATGAAAACTGAATTATCTCAACAAAAAATCAAAGAGCAGACCTTAGTATGCTCCTCCTTCTATTCTCCTTTTGTTCCTCCCTTTCCTTTTTCCTTTAAGCAAATTAGAATTGTTTGAAGTAGTTGAGCTACTTCATTAGTTAAGTTGACTAAAACTCAACCAACTTTTAGTTAGGGGGAAAAGTAATAATTCATAATAAGGGTTTTTTAAATAAATAATAACTAGTAGGTGGGATCCCTTGTGACTCCCTTTATCTTTTAACAATCATAACACAACTATTTAATTAAACAAACATCCCTCCTTGTGACTCCCATCATCACATTCATATTTGACAATTTATCTCAATGATATTTGCAATTGTTTCCAAAATATATTACCCATATATTAAAAAAAACATGTTGTCCAAAAAAATCCGAAGTCAACTGTCCTCAACAATTAAAAAATAAAAAGAACTTAAAATCCATATTTTCCTCTCCAAGATGCAATCTTTCCCTTGTTGCTTCTATCACCTTTTGATCTCTCTAAATTTTCCTTAGGTTGTGCTGAGCCTTTAGGCCTAATCTCACTATCACATGAGAACAATCATCCCTCAAATGTATGCGGAAGGACACATATTTATCAGAGCCATTGGAGCGTGAGGAAGGGGAATCAATGGCTTTTCCTTTGTCAAGGGTATGGTGGGCCTCGGTTTTCAACCTTTTACTCACTTGGGAGGACTAAACTGGTGAGTGGACAGGGGAATCCTGAAAAATCTGATTGATAGGCGAGGGAGCAGGTAAAGACAAATTGGGCTAGCCACGATGTTGGGAGATTGCTAGGTGGAAAATATCTTGCCATCCGTCATTTTCAGGAACCTCGGGTTGTAATGAGACATGAGGGGGTACGAGAATACCAAGGAATTGTGGGGCTTGGAAGGGAGGCCTTTCAGGTCTAGGTTGGACCACTCCTTGCCCAATCCAATTTAAAAACCCAGCTTGAAATAGCTGGCCTAACTCTTGCGAGTCTGCATCAAAGTGTATGGAGAATATTGGTCTTCTTGGGCCTCTGTTCCAATTACCTCTTCCTCAGTTACCTCTTCCATGGCTACCTTGGCTGAAAAAACCCATTCGTTTATGCATAATTGATTAGAAAATAGTTCCTTTAACAACCATGCATGGCAACTCTTTTTAAAATATGGAATAAATTTTGGCTCAGCAACATATCAAACTCATGCAATCCAATCCATACAAATTGTTTAACTGTTGTCCATGAGCAGGGGGTGAAAAAAGGTTCTGGGGTATGCGAGGGGTTTTATTGAGAGAAACATGTTAAAATGAGGGGATAAATATCACGATTACTGCTCATAGACAACAAACAATCAACTGTAATGTAAACCAAAGAACATATCACTGCAATCCATTCCTGTGATCTTAAACTGTTAAAACAGAGAGTTCCTCTTAAATGCAATCAAATTTTAGGAACAAGGAGTGGATAATGGATACGGGAAAGAGAGGGGATTGTAATTAGCGAAAAGTTAAATAATGGTATGGGAAAATAGCAGATATTGTTCATAAAATTAATTAAGTAATCCATAAAACAACTCTGTATTTTATGCAAACAATCCAACACTAACCAAATAATTACTATGATCAATTAACAATTATTGTGTATAATTTAACCATTACTGTGTGTTAAAATTGCTCACTGTTCTCATTAAAACCTTAACACCTCCAATCAACACAGTGCCATCTTACTCAAAACAATATGCCTTCCAAACAACCTGTATAAGAAATTTGTTTCCTCTCACTTGTCCCATTTAATATTTAAAACAAATTCTAATGAACACAAAGTCATTTGTTTCAACTATGTTCAACATCAAAACCATCAACCACTGTCCATAAATTATTTCCTCAAAT
Source organism: Picea sitchensis (assembly GCA_010110895.2). Taxonomy (NCBI): domain Eukaryota; kingdom Viridiplantae; phylum Streptophyta; class Pinopsida; order Pinales; family Pinaceae; genus Picea; species Picea sitchensis. The sequence goes on along the minus strand of SNQJ01S0013723.1, from coordinate 35,833 downwards.
AAAACATAGACACAAGTTCTTTTAAAATCATGCCCGATTCCATTCCTATAATTAATTTAACAATTAAATTGCAATGAAACCATACTGTTATAAAACCCATTCCCATATCTGATGGTGCAATCAATGATACAATGCACAATATCCATAAAACATACACAACAAAAAACCAAGTCTCTGACATTAAATCTCAAATTTGTAACGATCCCGATCGGGACATATTAAACACACAACAACCACCAAAACAATTTATACCACGCTGTAGGAACAACACAGACCACTCAAAACACAAAGAACCTTTCTGTGACTGTACATGTCTAATTGCTCTGAATCAAAACATCAAACGATGTTGATTTGTCAATCCAATACAAAGAGGCAACAACTGTGTGCCCAATTCCATTTCTCAAATCAACAAATTAAATCATGCTGAGATATCGATTCAACTTTCAAAATGAATAATGTAGCGACCATATACCAATAATAACAACCACTGTCAATACTATTAACAAAGACGAGCCAACAATCAACCACTGTCGACGATACTCTACCAACTCATAACAGTCAACAATGTGCCCAACAGGATATAACTGGCTTAATTAATCACATTCGGTCTTGACTAATCAAGGGTGGGCTCTGAGTAATCAAGGGTTCGCTCAGTGGAAGCAACACAGGGAGACTGGAGTCAACCACACAAACAACAAGTGAGAACCGTTTGAGACAACATGGTGGTCACAAAGGCCATGTAACCAACAACTTGTAGGACAGGGTGACATTTCACACTCGGTAAGAGATATTATGAACAGAGGAGCACATGCTTCTTACTGGCCAGTAATAACACTGAGAACACGTAGGGAATAAACCTCGTGGTTTTCCCCAAAAACCGAATAACGTTGATATAAATACAAATATTAGGTAATAGCAACCAACCCCAAACAAACTTCTTGGCATAATATCCACCATAACCAACTATGCAGAGACCAATGGTATAAAACGAGCCCACGACTAGGTGAAAAATGATATACAGTGACCCAAAGGAGGTTCAAGAATTACACAAAAAAACACATAACAACAATTACGACCAGGTATGGTTACAAGGACTGTGTGGAGACAACTAACAAGTCTGGACTGAATGAAACCTTCCAACAAAAACCCATAAAGACAACAAAGAGCCTTCATGGATTCCACCACACAGAATAATCAATGAAATCGTGACTTCAACCATCAAAGTTCAAATTTTCATCGAATAACACACAAAAAACTAATTCATAGAGACACCATGGTTTTACACAGTTTCTAGCCTTAAGAAAAGAACATACCAATACATCACCGAGACAATATCTATTTAATAAACAGAGTGATTTCATGGATGGAGAAAAAAAACATACCTGTAACCAAAAGCCTTAAAAACGCGAAACACAATGGAACAATAACCAAGCTAGGATGATGACTAGTGGGGGGAACTATGGAGTGACGTACAGTAAATGCAAGTCTCTCCATCCTCTCCTCATTCAATTTCATAGTACAAGCAATCTAGCCAACAATTAAACCATTCCATTAATCCATGCATCGAAAATAACATACCTTGCTTGCCAAATGCACCACCCGATATCTCATTAACCATTCCCAAACATACCATAATGTATATCAAATGCACCCTCATATAACTCAATAACCTCATATAGACACTAACATTGCTAGTTAGGACTAACATCATTACCTTTAATTTCAATTTCTCATAGTATAGTATAGCATAACATAGTTTCCTTTCTTAGATTTTTCATAGGTCTCTTTTCAATTGCTCTTATTTGTTGTTACTAACATGTATCATGTTCATGTGTAACAAGTAATGAATCAAGGCGCCAATAGAAAAGGTATTAATGGTTAACATAAGCCATCATGACATGAAATTAGAGCCTAGACCTAACACATAACATGCATTATCCATCACCCATTTGTTGTAAATAGAACCAACATTTCACCATCAATCATGTAGAGCCCTATAAGCAGTGTCGAACAACAACATAAATATCAAATAAGAACCTAATATTCCAATCTACAAGGGGGTCCCACCTACTAGTATTACATATCATTAGCTTATAAATAATAGGCTTAGCAATACTTTGCGGGCAAAATCCTCATTGCGATTTTTATTGTCAACAAACTGGAGACTCCACAGGGGAATTTGTTTCCAACAGATTTATAACTCATAACACATGGTTTTGTAGACCAAGAACAATAGGTCAATAAGATATAACCAATAAGATTATGCAACAGGGGGAAGTGAGCGGATTTAATGGAAAAATGACCGAGAATTTGGGAATAACTCATGAAAAATGTTAAGTATGAGGGGGTTTATCCCTGTATGCATAATCATTGAACTAGAGAAAAAATTATGGACTTGCTCTTTTAAATTCTCAAATGGATGAAGAAATGGAGAGAAGAAGCGGGAGATAACCAATTTCTTTAAAAAACAATAGTGAAAGCAGATAACAAATTCAAGTGCTTTCAGGGGAAACATCGTAACAACCATGTAAGCTTGATTGTTATTGACTAAGAATATCTTGCAGGAGTGTCACTGTGGCAGAACTGATCCAACATCTTATTCTTGACCAAAATCAACTAAAAGATGAAAAAGCAATAAAAATCATGACAAAATCAAGATTACAAAACTTTAAAATAACGGAAATAAAATGCCAGAAATTTAAAAGCAGCATGAAAGAAAATAAGAAATCAAACTACTGTAATGGCAGAAATAAAAACAGTGAAAAACAATGAAAGCAAAACTAGACTACTAATATACATAAAATCCAAACAATGTTAAAACTTTTCAAGTTGGTTCCACGTAACGTTTCAAGTGAGAACAATTAGTGTTGTAGGAAAAAAATCGCTCCTGTAAATCCTTTAGAATATAAGAGTTAGTACCCAGGACAAAAATGATCTTGAAAGGACCCAACCATAATTCTTGAGACTTTGAGACAATTGATAGCCCTTTAAAGTAGACAATTAGATCATCAAGATATATATGAATAACTTCATCGATCAAATCGTCAAGAGTTATCTGCATAGGTATTTTAAAAGTGGTACTTGCATCAGATAAGATAGAAGGAATACGTGCATAAGTATAGGTACCCCAAGTAGTAATAAAGGTGGTTTTGAATTTATCTACCTCTTTTACCCTGATTTGATTGTAACCAGAAAAAACATCAAGTAAGGGCATCATCTGTGACCCTGTGACTTGCTGCAAAATCATTTCTATGTTAGGGAGAGGAAGATAACCTTTCATAATAGTGTGCTTAACTGCACGAAAATCAACGCAAAATCTGACATGCTCAGTGGCTTTCTGGACATGGACCAACTCTGAAACCCATTCCGAATATTTGGTTGGAAAGATGATACCAGCCTTCAAGATTTTTTCCAATCCTTTTCGAATAATTTCTTTCGCTGCAGGATTGACAGGTCTTTGTTTTTGCCTCACTGGTTTTATGCCTTCCTTGATGGGGATCGGATGCTGCATAATACCAGGATCAAAACCACAAATATCCTCACAAGACCAAGCAAAAACATCTTGAAATTCACCAAGTATCTTGGAAAACTTCATTTTCTCTTCATAGGAATATTGGGCACCTATTTTAACATTCTTTGGAGATTTAGGTGTCCCAATGTTTAAGGAGATGGTTTCACCCACCTTTCTTTTCTACTCCTCTTATTTATGTCTCTCTTTATTTCCTACATCACTCGATGAAAACAGACTCTCTAGAGGATTCAAGCCCTTAGGAATCTTGTTATCGTCTATGGATATACTTTTCTTGGGCTTAAAAGGTTCATTTTGAATGAAAGCACAAATTCCCTCATCGTTAGGGAAGACCTGCCAAGATTCTATGTTGTTAGGGATACGTGGATGCTATAGATATTGAAAGGTACAATCAGATCTGTGTGGAAGAAGTTGTCGATTAGGAGAGGTTGCAAAAACAACTAACCGATCAACCATTGAATTAAATTCCCTCTTAACATGAGTGATGTTGAAGGATAATAGGTTCGAGATAAGTGCCCAAACAGTTTGGGTGTATCGTTTCATAAACTTGTTGCAAGGAGAGTAAATCTTACATACAAGGTTCACAACAAGCTCGGAATCTCCCAAAATTGAAAGGTAACCACATCCAAGATTATAGGCATTTTCAATGCCTAGTAACAAAGCTTTGAATTCAATGACATTGTTCGTGCAAGCAAAATCCAACCTATAAGAAAAGTTATGGATTTTTTCTACAGGAGAAATCAAGATAATGCCAGCTCTGTTACCTTCATTAGAGCATGAACCATCAAAGTGCATGTGCCAGATACCATCATCTAAATCAATTTGTTCCAAGGGAATGTTATCCTCCTCAGCAAAGATGGAATACACTCCTAGGTCTTCTTCGATATAGTTTACATTAGGTTGTGGGACACTCTCTATGTAAGGTGAAACCCTTCCCTCTCTAAGGACTATAATGTTTTTACCATTCAAGGGAATAGATAAATGTGTTTCGTCGAGTGAGAGGTATCCACGTATTAAATCTTTCCAATCTCTTCCCAAGATGATTGAGTAATTGCTTATTGACATATCAATTACCTGAATGCTAAGGGTTATCCTTATTTCAGGGTGTGTGCATAAAACTAAGGTCACATCTTTAATCTCACCTATGGTAGTTTTTTGTAGACTATTATAGGAGAGCATGCTTCCGAAGTTTTCATTTTTACAAGACAATCCTAGCTCTTCCATAATAATCTTCGACATCAAACTTGGGCCCTAACCGCCATCAATGAGGAAACAATGGGCGATCTTATCCATAATATTTACATAAATATAAAAATGGGTATTTTTTACAGGGTATCTAAATTTATGTACACCTACTTTATTTACAGACAAGTCCTCTTCATTCACCTCTTCAAAGAGGTTGGCTACAATAGAACCTTTTCCTTCCGTGAATTGTTTCATATGCCTTTGTTGTTCAGGGTCGACAACCATGTCCAGAAGGGTTGCATTTTCTTTGATGTTGGCCATCTGATTCATAATATTATATTTGGAAGAGGGGAGAGGGGAGGTAATTCCTTGACTGTCAGGAACTTTAGGAACCTGAACAATATCAACCAATGAGGATGAGCTCGGGCTAGAATAATTGCGGGGAGGATCAAATTTTCCTTTGGGAGCATAGGATTTGTTCCTAGTATTGATGATCATGACATCTTATGGATCTGCAAAATCTAGGACAACGATGGTTGTTTCTATTCTTTTACCAAAGATCGTATCTCTGGCACTCTTCCTTGCCTCACATGTGGCTTCCTCATGGTGTTCCTCGAAAACGTTATACCAACGTCGAGGCAAGATAACTTTAGGCTAAAAATTATTTTGAATTGGATTTCTAAAGGGGGGTGTAGAAGAGGATGAAGCTCCAGGGGTGAGAGGGGAGACAGTTCTTGTTCTCTCATACACTATCATACGATTATTCATATCTTGTACTAGATGTAAGAGGGTAGACATGTTTGTTTGTTTAACCGATTCTCCCTGAGCAAGACCTGTTCTTTCAAGCTGTTCTTCATACTCTAAACAAATATGCATAGCGGAAATGAGGTTATCAATGGATTTTTCCTCAATCCTATGATGATATGGGGAAGGTAATGCATTATAGTAATGCATGAAAGTGGCTTGGTTCTGAGGTCAAATGAGTTCAGGGATATGATTGTATAATTTAGTGAAATGCAAGTTGAAGGACTTGATGGTCTCACCATCCTTATATACGATGTTATTGTAATCCTGTAACTGCTCAGCTGGGATTTTAGATTGCCCATAGGTGGATCTGAACCAGTTAAATAACTCCTTCCAAGTAGACAAAATCTTAGGAGGAAGGTCAAAGAAGTTGGCCACAACCTTTCCTTCCAAGGAATTGACGAATAAGCGCAAGCAAGTATCATTGTCATTGGCTCCTATGTTGTGACAAGCATTAGAAAATGCCACCAAGTGTTCATTTGTAGTGACAGTGTTATTTCCCAAAAACCTATGGAGATTCTTTTTGAATTTAGGAAGTGGACGAGTAACAGGTGCTAGGTTAAGAGGAGAGGACACATGCCACTATGTGGTTGTGGTGTCTTCTTCAAATTGAAAAATCCCATACTTTTTAATCAATTTGGTGGGATTTTTGGTATATTGGATAGGGATATGGTGGGTATATAAGATACCAATAACTAATGAAGCTAAATACTGAGAGGAGGAAGCACTTCTAGTGCCACCAGAGCCACCACTAGATGTCATCTTATGGATGATAGGTGAAGGAGAAAAAGACGAACTGGATGAATCAGACAAAGTTCTCCTTAGAGCACTTTGTTGGGTTGATAACACAACATTCCTTCTTCCTATTTCAACAATAGGATTAATTTCAGGTGATAAGCCTCTACTTCTTCTAAAAACATGAGAGTCTAAGGACATTAAAGAAGGGCCAAAAATGAAGGGAGAAGAAGGTTACTGCTAATATCTAGGATGTCTACGTTTAGCTTCCCAACGTTCTTGGGCACTAATATGATGCAGGAGCATCTCAAGCGAGCTAGCACGGAGATAAAAGACAGCTGGAAAAGCACCCGATGCAAATTTTGAAAATGTTATGTAATGACAATGAGATCATTAAATGGTGGTGACACTTGTATAATATAAACGAACCTTGAGTGATCCGCTCTCGTCCTTAGTAGGTAGAAGGCATTTTTAATAGTTAATGAAAGAAGATAGAATTTAATGTGTAAATTAGACAGTTTAGAATGAAAGAGGGAAACAGGATATAGACACCCTCATTGTGTATTGTAACAGGATTATGTCAATTGAGAGGATAGAGCATAGAAGAGAAGAAGCAGAGAGTTGTATAGATGAATTCCATGTACAGAAGTTCTGGATTAATACAAAAAGGTTTTGATTCAGACTCATGGTGTTCAAATATTCTCTGTGTATGCATTATTGAATGTTATGCTCATGAATGCTTTACTCTTTCTGTCATGCAATTTCTTTTATGATATGTATGAATGATTTCTTGTTGAATGTTTGAAATCTAAGAGGAAGAGTAAGAAATGAGTTTCAATTGTTTCTCTGTCTGAGTGAATAAAATTCCTGCAAGGAGTGCAGTGGAGTTTGTCTTCAAGGGGTGCATTGACAGAAGTCAGAGCTCATCTCTGAAAGCTCAGGAGAGATAACAATTGTTCTCATTTTCACAAAAGTTCAAGTGGAGCACAGGAGCCGTGCAAGGTGTGCGCATGCCGAGTAGAGTTTCAGGTTTTGTAACCTGAGTAAAGTGTTGAGAGACTGCTGCTGCAGGGAATGCGCAGAGTCGAAGGACTTCAATTCTCTGAAGTAATTGAAGAATTTTCCACAAGGAGTGCATGCAGGAGTCTTCTTTAAGACTCAGGGTTGGAGAAATCTCAGGAAGGATAAAGCCTTCGAAATTGTCGAAGAGAAGCATAGGAAGTTTGTGCATTGGAGCATTGAGAAGGTGTCGCAAGTTTGTGTCACATGCGGTTAAGTACCGTGGAAAAACACTTTGGTGAAAAGTTGAAGAATTCCTTGAGAAGGAAGAGAGATGGATGGTTGGAATTCTCTGTGGAGAATTCACGAAGTCCCGCAAACCGTCAGATCTCGCAGAGTAGCAGGAGAGTTACGATGAGTGTTTTCAAAGGGTTCAAGCTCAGGAGAGACAGAGCCGTAGATCCAAGCCAACAGGAGTCGTTGGATTTGGTCATGGATTTTCATTTCGGGGTTTTGGGAGTTGGGGAATCAAAAGCCTTGTATCAAGACTCGCGAAATCGTGAAGTGCGAAGTCCCGAAAAGGTGGAAAGTCTAGTTGTGGGCCAGTGCAGGGAATCGTGTCGGAGTTTGACATTTTGGGATTTTCTAGAATTAGAGAGTCTAGATTTCGGAGGTCATGGAGTAGAGTTGCATGAAATCGCAACTCGCGAACTCATGAAAGCTGAATAGCCAAAATTGATATCGGGATTTGGGAATTTGGGGTTTGCGTTGACAAGAGATTTTGGTATCGAGAGTCTCGAACTCCCGATATGTGAAAATCACGCTGACCATTGGATCAAGCAGGGAATCACAGCCATTGATTTATTTTGGTGACCGAACAACGGAGTTCGATAATTCGGGTTTTGGGGGTCTGAGGGATAAGACACTTGATTACAGGATTCACGAAATCGCGAAGTCCGATCTCCCGAAATGTGAAGGGGGAATTCCATGAGGTTTTGTTGTGGGTACATATTTTCCTGAAAGGGGAAATATAAGAGCCAATTGTTGAGAGCTCTTTGGGCCAGCGGAAGAAGAATGATCCTGTGTATGTGGACTTCCAACTTGCGGGTTGGGAGGGCTGCGTCAGGAGTGGTATCAGAGCTCCATCTGCGGCTTTTCTGCAACTGGCATCTGCTTTCACCACTGAACCTCTGGCTCTTCATTTCCTGTCCCTGCTTCCTTAGCTTTATAAGGGTACAAATACAAGATATTGAATATCGAAGAAATTCCGATCCGATCAGGTAATTCAATCTCGTAAGCATTTGCCCCAAATTTCTTCAAGACCTTGCATGGTCCGATTTTCTTCATTTTCAGTTTATTATATGTCCCTCTTGGGAACCTTTCCTTTCTCAAATGTGCAAGGATCAAATCACCAACTTCAAATTGAAGCTGTCTCCTATGTTGATCTTCTCTCTAGTTATATTCTTGGCTTGAACTCTGCAATCGTTCCTTCACCTGGCTGTGAAGTTCCTTCATCGCCTCTGCGAAATCTTCTGCAGTAGCGCTCCTAGTCGCAGTCTGTTCTGAATCTCTTAGCTCAAAAATTCCTCTCGGATGCATGCCATAGACAATCTGAAATGGAATCTGCCCTGTGCTTCTATTAACTGTGTCGTTATAAGCAAACTTCACCTGTGGTAATATGTTATCCCACTGGCTGTGGTGTTCTGTCACCAAGCTTCTCAGCAAGTCTCCCAGACTTATGTTCACCACTTCTGTTTGTCCATCCGTCAGAGGATGATAAGCTGAACTAAATGACAAGTTTGTTCCCAGCTTCCACCATAAGGTTCTCCAGAAGTGTCCTACGAACTTAGTGTCTTGATCCGAAACTATGCTTCTTGGCAAGCCATGAAGTCAAATGACTTCTTTGAAAAACAAGTTCGCAATGTGAGTTGCGTCACTGGTTTTCTGACATGGAATGAAATGTGCCATTTTGGAAAATCTATCCACTACCACAAATATTAAGTCAAACCCTCTTTGTGTTCTTGGAAATCCCAATATGAAGTTCATGCTGACTGCATCCCATGGCCTCTCAGGTATGGGCAATGGTTGATAAAAACCTACATTTTGTCTCTTTCCTTTTGAATGTTGGCAAATTCTTCATCTGTCCATGAAATTTTTGACGTCTGCTCGCATTCTTGGCCAAAAATATGATTCATTCAACTTTGCAAACGTCTTGTCATGACTGAAATTTCTAGCCAATCCTCCACTATATTTCTCCTTCAGCAAATTCTCCCTCATGGAGCATTTTGGAATACAAAGTTGATTACCCTTAAATAGTAATCCTTCCTAGATCATGTATTCTGTCCATTGGCTTCTATCCCTGAGAATTGGATTCTCAGTTGCTTCGTACGCCTTTTTAAAATATGGATCATCTTGATACATCTCCTTGAGATCATCAAAACCCAACGTTCTGACCTTGAACTCCTGCAATAGCAAACACTTCCTGCTCAAAGAATCAACAACTTTGTTAGCGGTACCAGAAATATGTTTAATCACAAAAGTGAAATTTTGCATATATTCAACCCACTTAACATGTCTTTGATTCAACTTTTCCTGTTGAGTCACAAACTGCAGTGCATGATTGTCACTGTATAAGACAAACTCCTTTGGGATCAAGTAATGTCTCCATTTCTTCAATGCCTGAATGATAGCATAGAACTCCTTGTCATACGTGGAGTATTTTACTTTGGTTTCATTCAGCTTCTCGCTGAAGTATGCTATCGGCCTGTCTTCTTGACTCAAGACTGCCCCTATTGCAAATCCACTTGCATCACATTTCACTTGAAATGTCTTTTGGAAATCAGGTAACACCAGGATTGGTTGTTCCGTGATCTTCCTTTTCAACAAATTGAAACTTTTTTCGGCTTCCTCTGTCCAGTGAAAATACTTGTGTCTCTTCTTCATTGTGTCCATCATCGGTGCACTGATTCCACTGAAATTCCTGATGAACTTTCGGTAGAAACTAGCCAATCCGTGAAAACTTCGAACTTCAAAGATATTCTTTGGTGATGGCCAATTCTTGATTACCTCCACCTTATCTAGATCCATCCTCAACTTATCTGCAGAAATAACAAACCCCAAATAAATGAGCTCTGTCTTCATGAACGAGGATTTCTTCATGTTTATCAACAACTTCTCCTGCTGTAACCTCTTCATTACTGTAACCAAATGTTTCAGATGTTCATCTTCTGTTTTGCTGAAAATCAATATATCATCAAGATATACGATAACAAATTTTCCGATGAAATCCTTGAGGACTTCATTCATCAACCTCATGAAAGTACTTGGCATGTTCGTTAAGCCAAATGACAAAACACGCCATTCATACAACCCCTCATTAGCCTTTAAGGCTGTCTTCCATTCATCACCTTCTCTCATGCGAATCTGGTGATATCCACTTTTCAAATCAATCTTCAAAAAAAATTTAGCCCCACTCAAACAATCCATCAAATCATCCATCCTTGGCAATGGAAATCTGTACCTAATAGTTATTTTGTTGATCTCCCTTGAGTCAGTACACATCCTCCAGCCTTTGTCTTTCTTCGGACTGAGTACTGTCGGTACAACACATGGACTCAAGCTTTCTCTGACCAAACCTTTGTCCAACAAATGCTGGACTTCTCTTTAGACCTCTTCATTCTCCTGCGGCGTCAATCTATACGCGACTTTGTTTGGAAAACTAGCTCTTGGTATGAGATCAATATGAATACTCACACTTTTGATCGGTGGCAATGAACAAGGTAGTTTGTCCACTATTATGTCAACAAACTCTTCCAGCAGTTCCTGAACCTCTTTTGGTAAATCATCTACCCTTGTGCTAGTTAAAACAATCTTTGGCTTCCTGACCACAATGAATTGCGGTTCCTCTTTCTTCTTAACCTTTGTAAGAAGTTCCTTCCCACTCATGAGAAGTACAATGTTACTTACCTCAGGTTTCACCTCTTTATCTTTGATTGGAAGCAACATGTGAGTTTTCCCATTCTTCTCTAGGGTGTATGTGTTCATTTTCCTGTCATGAATCACATTCCTGTCATACTGCCATGGTATACCTAGCAATAGATGACAAACATCCATAGGAATAACATCACATAATATATTATCATTATATCCTCCTATCTTAAATTCAACTAAACACTGTTTAGTGACATTTACCTGATGTCCTTTTTGTAACCACAAAACTCTGTATGGACTTGGATGTTCAACTGTTTCTAGCTCCAACTTCTCTACCATCTCCGTCGAAACAAGATTATCCATGCTACCACTTTCCACAATGACTTTGCATACCCTGTCCTTGGTCTTGCAAGCAGTCTGAAAAAGTCTGTTTCTTTGGACTGAACTCTCCACCTCTTTCTCTGGTGTCAAAAGAGCTTTTCGCATCATCAATGATCTTTCGGCTTCAACATCCTCTGCCTCAACATTTCACCTTTGTGCTTCGGTGATGTGAGTCTCTCCACCTTCTTTATTTTTGTTTGGACACTCATAAGACTTGTGTCCATTCATTCCACATGTGAAGCATTTCACTACTCCACCTCTTCCTCTTCCTCTAACTCTAGTATGAGGAAAAATGTTGTTATCAACATAATGCCTTCTCTGTCCATCATATTGTCCTTTCTGTGAGCTTCCACCTCTCTCAATCTGAGGTTGAGGTTTCTTCCATTCTTATTTAGGCTTCTGATTTCTATCTTGGACAACTGACTTTCCCCTGGGATGACTTCCTCCTCGGCCTCTTTGACCCTGCATTCGGCTCAGCTTCTCTTCCGCCTTTAGAGCCATTTGATAAGCATCTTCCACCATTCGGATGGTCAACATACTCATCTCATCCTGAATTTTGTATCTCAGGCCATTCATATACCTGGCAACTTTTTCATCATTACTTTCACGATGACCTGCTCTGATGTTCAGCCTGTAGAACTCTTTAGTGTGCTCCTTTACTGTCATCAGCTTCTACCTCAAGTTCTGCATTCTTCTAAACAGACTAATCTGATAATCTCTGGGGATGAATTTCACCTTCATCTTTGCGATCATCCTATCCCAACTCTTGATCCTCTGCTTACCTTGGCAGCGTCTGTCAGCTTGCAGTTCATCCCACCACAATGCTGCATGTCCCTTTAATCTTGTGACAACATGTTTGACCTTCTTGTCTTCTTCAACATCTTCATAGTCAAAATATGTGTCCAGAGCTCTAATCCAATCTAGAAGCTCCTCTACATCCAAATTTCCCTCATAAACTGGAATGTCCATCTTGGCTCTTGCACTCATTCTTGCAACAGCTCTAAGCAAGCGTTCATTTGTTGCATCTTTTGCTGTGACTTCTTCTTCTCCATGTCCAACGTCATCTTCATTTTCGGACTCACTGATATCTCCAACATCAACTCTGCGTCTCTTTTTTATTTCCATGTCGACAAGTCTGGCGCGTATGTCATGCAGATCTCTTTCCACCTCTAGATTCTGCATCTGCCTGCCCCTTCCTATGGACATCTCCCTTTCCTCTTCTGGATCGGGTGTTTGTCTGTCCTTTATCCTCAGTGGCATGAATGAGATTCCTCCTGGCCTCTCCTGTTTGAAGTATATAAACAAGAATTAGGCTCTGATACCACTCTTGACGCAACCCTCCCAACCCGCAGGTCGAAAGTCCACGTACACAGTGTTGGAAAATTCAGTGAACAAACAGCGAATGATTGTCATTGATGGAAACAGTGAAGATGACAGGAAAACATAAGACAAGTTCATAGAGGTGAATGATCGAAAGCAGTGAATGATCGAACGCAGCGAGAGCCGTTAGATTTGGTGAAGGGTCACCGACAGCCGTCAGATCTGCAGAAACTGTGAGGGAGATAAGCCTCGGGAGCAAGAAGAGAAGTCCTGACAGGCATCGGGATATCGGCCATTGGGAAATCGGAGTTCTCGAGGTCGTGTGCATTGGGACAGTAGCAATCGCGAAATCCCGAAGGGATCTGGACCATCCATTCGTGTGGACGCGTGGCAGTGATCGAGCGCCATTGGGAGAAGCTCGACAGGAGGCTTCATCGGAGAATTGGGGATCGGGACTTTGAAATGTCCAATTCACTTGACAACAAGAACCCCGAAGTCGTGATATAATCGCAGCCATTGAATCCAGAATGAATCTGGACCGTAGATCCTAGCCCTTGTCGGAGTTTCGGGGATCAGAACTTTGGAATGTCAAAATCAACTGACAACAAGAACTTCGAAATCACGAAATGCAATATTGTGATTCAATCGCAACCATTGAGCCAAGATCAAACTTGGACCATTGATCACACCCCATATCGGAGTTTCACAAATCGCGATATGGAGAGGCAAAAGAAACGATACAACAAGAACCCCGAAATCGCGATATGCGATTCCGTGATTTAATCGCAGTCGTTGAATCCAGAATGAATCTGGACCGTAGATCCTAGCCCGTATCGGAGAATTGGGGATCGCGAATTCAAAAAGGAAAGAACATAATGCAACATGAATCCCGATTTCGCGATATGCGAAATCGCGATTGAATCTGGACCATCAGATCCATAAATGATCTGGACCGTTGATCTGACCTCTCACGGAGTTTCGGGGATCGCGAATTCAAGAGGAAAAGAACACAATACAACAGGAATGTCGATTTCACGATATGAAAAATCATGATTTAATCACAGCCGTTGAATAAAGAAATGATCTGGACCGTTGATCTGACCTCTCACGGAGTTTCGGGGATCGGGATTTGTAAGTGACAAAAACTATGAACGCCAAGAGTGCCGAAATCGCGATGTGTGAAATCCCAATTGGATCTGAACCGTTGGATCATGTATTGATCTGAGGGTTACTTTTCTCTCTCACAGTTAACTACTGAGTTTGGATTCTGTTAGCAAAACGGATTCATGATTATGAATCAGTTAGCGTTTCAGTTGCTGGGTGAGGTGTTCTTGTTTTGGCTGAGGGAAGGCGAAGTGGAACCGTCAGGGAGGTATGCATAAAAGAAGATGAGACAAATTGTGCAAGGTTGGTCGTGGAGTATGTGAAAAAGAATGAAACTGTAAGAAAAATAGATGAGAGAATGCGTAGAAGGAGATTGAACATAAGAGCAGAATGACAGAAAGAGCAGAAGTATAGCAGAATGATATAAAGAGAAAATACAGAGCAGAATAACTGAACAAGTTGAAGCAGAGCAGAAGGAGAGCACAAGTTGATGCAGAGCATACCTGCTGAACAGACAGAGGAAGAGAAGAGCAGCAAAACAATGAACAAAAGACCAGATTTACAGAACAAAGAAAGATTGGTAAGAACTGATTTATCTGTAAAGTTGAATGTTTATTTATCCATTAATATTTTAGGTAGGTTGGGAGGTGCTCGGGAGGACTGTTGTCCTCAGAGGTTCAAGTGGGAGCTTGAACACAGGAAGTTGTAGCTTCCATCTAGTTGCAGCCAGAGAAACCA
>SNQJ01S0013723.1:8168-18648 GCA_010110895.2 Picea sitchensis | reverse complement strand
CTCAGTTGTCTTAGTATTTCCAACACACATGATCGTTCTTCTTCCACTGGCCCGAAGAGCTCTCAACAATTGGCTCTTCTATTTCCCCTTTCGGGAAAATCTACACCCACTGCAAAACCTCGTGGAATTCCCCCTTCACATTTCGAGAGATCGGACTTCACGATTTCACGAATCCTGTAATCAAGTGTCTTATCCCTCAAACCCCTAAAACTCGAATTACCGAACTCCGATGTTCGGTCACCAAAAGAAATCAATGGCTGTGATTCCCCGCTTGATCCAACGGTTAGTGCGATTTTCTCATATCGGGAGTTCGAGACTCTCGATACCAAAATATCTTGTCAACGCAAGCCCCAGATTCCCAAATCCTGATATCAATTTCAACTATTTGGCTATTCGACTTTTGTGAATTCGCGAGTTGCGATGTCATGCAACTTTGCTCCATGAACTCCGAAATCCTGACTATCTAATTCCCAAAAATCCCAAAATGTCAAATTTCGACACGATTCCCGGCGCTGGCCCACAACTAGACTTTCCACCTTTTCAGGACTCCGCACTTCGCAATTTTGCGAGTCCTGATACAAGTCTTTCGGTTCCCCAACTCCTGAAACCCCAAAATGAAAATCCACGACCAAATTGAATGACTCATGTTGGCTTGGATCTATGACTCTGTCTCTCTTGAGCTTGAACCCTTTGAAAACACTCGTCGTAACTCCCCTGCTACTCTGCGAGATCTGACGGTTTGCGGGACTTCGCGAATTCTCCATGGAGAATTCCAACCGTTCGTCTCTCTTCCTTCTCAAGGACTTCTGCAACTTTTCACCAAAGTGTTTTTCCACGGTATTTAACTGCCTGCGACACAAACTTGCGACACCTTCTCAATGCTCCAATGCACAAACTTCCTGTGCTTCTCTTCGACAATTTTGAAGGCTTTATCCTTCCTGAGCTTTCTCCAACCCTGAGTCTTAAAGAAGACTCCTTCACGCACTCCTTATGGAAAATTCTTCAATTACTTCAGAGAATTGAAGTCCTTCGACTCTGCGCACTCCCTGCAGTAGCAGTGTCTCAACACTTTACTCAGGGTACAAAACCTGAAACTCTACTTGGCCTGTGCACACCTTGCACGGCTCCTGTGCTCCACTTGCACTTCTGTGAAAATGAGAACAATTTTTATTTCTCCTGAGATTTCAGAGATGAGCTCTGACTTCTGTCAATGCACCCCTTGCGGACAAACTCCACTGCACTCCTTGCAGGAATTTTACTCACTCAAACAGAGAAACAATTGAAACTCATTTCTTACTCTTCCTCTCAGATTTCAAACTTTCAACAAGAAATCATTCATACATATCATAAAATCAATTTCATGATAGAAAGAGTAAAGCATTCATGAGCATAACATTCAATAATGCATACACAGAGAATATTTGAACACCATGAGTCTGAATCAAAACCTTTTTGTATTAATCCNGTACATGGAATTTGTCTATACAACTCTCTGCTTCTTCTCTTCTATGCTCTATCCTCTCAATTGACATAATCCTGTTACAATACACAATGAGGGTGTCTATATCCCGTTTCCCTCTTTCATTCTAAACTGTCTAATCTACGCATTAAATTCTATCTTCTTGCATTAACTATTATAAATGCCTTCTACCTACTAAGGACGAGAGAGGATCACTCAAGGTCCATTTATATTATACAAGTGTCCCCTCCGTTTAATGATCTCATTGTCATTACATAACATTTTCAAAATTTGCGTTGGGTGCTTTTCCAGTTGTCTTTTATCTCTGCGCTGGCTCGCTTGAGATGCTCCTGCATCATAATATCTCATTCAATTGCTGCCCATGAATGATTAAGCTCAAGATGAGTATTGGTAGTGTCTAAAAAGGTGTTGAACAAATTCAAAGCAATGTTGGTATGATCTTGAAGACCGGGCTCAATATTGGGTTGCCTTGCAACGCGCACAATCATTAAGAAATAAAACAGTCAAAGAATCAATATCAGAAAAATAGATGTATCGATGCTAATCAAGCATAAAAATTAACCAGAGAGATATTGAAGATCTCCCCAGTATGGTTGCCAAATAAATGTTGAGGAAAATATATGAAATGATCTTACTCAAGAATTTTTACATTCTGCCAGGCTAAAGAAAAATAGACGGGAATATCACCGTATGTTTATAGCCATAAAAATTAATATCCTAACTCATAAGTATCGATTACAAGTGCTTAGGCTGGTTTTTTTATAAATAAAAGCTTGCTGAAAAATTAATTATTTATGTTTTTTTTCTGAACATAACAGATGCTGAAATAAATATAGAGACATAATTAAAGACACCAAGTTGATAATCAAAACATATGAGACATAAAGCAATCCTTTATTTCTTTCCAATTCATCAAAGAATCATTCTCTTTACAAAATTTCCTGAGGAATTTTGGACCAAAGTTAAACTTAGGCGTCTCCGATGAAACATACAAAAGGACTTCTGACAGAAAATAAAAGAAACTAAACTTGAAAAGATGGATCATCTTGCCATATATTGCTACCCACTCGACTATGCACAATATCCTTTGTCAGTCATGAAAAATAATTCACAAATAGACAAGTCTACATATACTATCAAAGATAGATCAACACCTCTGAAAAGAAAGTGCTTGAATAATGTAATTCAACCCTGAATCTTGTTGTCTACAATAATACCCTACTGTCATAAAAAATATTTAAGCCTTGAATAAATTAAGGAATGAATGAAAAATGAATTATCTCAACAAAAACTCAAATAATAGACCTTAGTATGCTTCTCCTTCTATTCTCCTTTTGTTCCTCCCTTTCCTTTTTCCTTTAAGCAAATTAGAATTGGTTGAAGTAGTCGAAATAATTCATTAGTTAAGTTAACTAAAACTCAACCAACTTTTAGTTAGGGGGAAAAGTAATAAGTCATAATAATTTTTTTTTAAATAAATAATAACTAGTAGGTGGGACCCCTTGTGACTCCCTTTAGCTTTTAACAATCATAACACAACTAGTTAATTAAACAAACATCCATCCTTGTGACTCTCATCATCACATTCATATTTGACAATTTATCTCAATGATATTGCAATTATTTCCAAAATATATTACCCATATATCCAAAAAAACATGTTGTCCAAAACAAAATCTGAAGACAACTGTCCTCAACAATTAATAAATAAAAAGAACTTAAAATCCATATTCATCAGAGCCATTGGAGGGTGAGGAAGGGGAAACAATGGATTTTCCTTTGTCAGGGGCATGGTGGGCCTCGATTTTCAACCTTTTTTCTCGCATGGGAGGATTGAATTGGTGAGTGGATAGGGGAAGCTTGGACAACCTGATCAATAGGTGGGGGAGCAGGTAAAGACAAATTGGGCAACCACGATGTTGGGAGACTTCCAGGTGGACAATCTCTTGCCATCCATCATTTTTGGGAACCTCGGGTTGTAATGAGACATGAGGGGGCACTGGAATAACAGGGACCTGTGGGGCTTGGAAGGGAGGCCTTTCAGGCCTAGGTTGGACCACTCCTTTCCCAATCCAATTAAAAAACCCATCTTGAAATAGCTGGCCTAACTCTTGCGAGTCTGCATCAAAGTGTATGGAGAATCTTGGCCTTCTTGGGCCTTTGTTCCAATTACCTCTTCCTCGGTTACCTCTTCCATGGCTACCTCGACTGAAAAAACTCATTCTTGTATGCATAATTGATTAGAAAATAGTTCCTTTAACAACCATACATGATAACTCTTTTTAAAATATGGAATAAATTTTGGCTCAACAACATATTAGACTCATGCAATCCAATCCATACAAATTGTTTAACCATTTTCCATGAACAAGGGGTGAACAAAGGTTTTGGGATATGCGAGGGATTGTATAGAGTGAAAAATGTTAAAGTGAGGGGGAAAAGATCACGATTAGTGCTCATAGACAACAAAGAATCAATTGTAATGTAAACCAAAGATCATATCACTGCAATCCATTCATGTGATCTTAAATTGTTACAACACAAAGTTCCTCTTAACTATAATCAAATTTTAGGAACATGGAGTGGATAATGGATATGGGAAAGTGAGAGGATTGTAATTAGCGAAAAGTGAAACAATGGCAGGGGAAAAGAGCAGACATTGTTCATAAAATTAATTAAGTAATCCATAAAACAACTGTGTATTTCATGCAAACGATCCAACACTAACCAAATAATTACTGTGATCAATTAACAATTACTGTGTATAATTTAACCATTACTGTGTGTTAAAATTGCTCATTGTTTTCATTAAACCCTTAACACCTCCAATCAACACAATGCCATCTTACTCAAAACAATATGCCTTCCAAACAACCTGCATAAGAAATATGTTTCCTCTCACTGGTCCCATTTAATATTTAAAACAAATTCTAATGAACACAAAGTCATTTGTTTCAACTATCTTCAACATCAAAACCATCAACCACTGTCCATAAATTATTTCCTCAAATAAAACATAGACACAAGTTTTTTTAAAATCGTGCCCGATTCCATTCGTCTAATCAATTTAACAATTAAATTGCAATGAACCCATTCCGATATCTGATGGTGCAATCAATGATATGATGCATGATATCCATAAAACATACACATCATACAACCAAGTCTCTGACATTAAATCTCAAATTTGTAATGATCCCGATTGGGACATATTAAACACACAAAAACCACCAAAACAATTTATACCACACTGTAGGAACAACACAGACCACTCAAAACGCAAATAAATTTTCTGTGACTCTACATGTCTAATTGATCCAAATCAAAACATCAAACGATGTTGAGTTATCAATCCAATACCAGGAGGCAACAACTGTATTCCCAATTCCATTTCTCAAAACAACCAATTAAATCATGTTGAGCTATCAATTCAACTTTCAAAATGAATAATGTAGCGACCATAAACCAATAATAACAACCATTTTCAATGCTATTAACAGAGACGAGCCAACAATAAACCACTGTCGACGATACTCCACCAACTCATAATAGTCAACAATGTGCTCGACAAGATATAACTGGCTTAATTCATTATATTCGGGCTTGACTAATCAAGGGTGGGCTCTGATTAATCAAGGGTTCATTCGGTGGAACCAACATAGGGAGACTGGAGTCGACCACACCAACAACAGGCGAGAACCCTTTCAGACAAAACGATGGTCACATAGGCCATGTAACCAATAGCTTGCAAGACAGGGTGACAGTTCACACTCGATAAGAGAGATTATGAACAGAGAAGCATAGGCTTCTTAATGGTCAGTAATAACACCGAGAACACGTAGGACATAACCCTCGCGGTTTTCCCAAAAAACTGAATAATGCTGATATAAATACAGAGCTCAGGCAATAGAAAACAACCCTAAGCAAAATTCTTGGCATAATAGCCACCATAACCAACTGTGTAGAGACCAATGATATAAAACGAGCCCACGACCAGGTGAAAAATGATATGCAGTGACCCAAAGGAGGTTCAAGAATTACACAACAAACCCCATAGAAACAATTACGACCGGGTATGGTTACAAGGATTGTGTGGAGACGGCTAACAAGTCTGGACCGAATGAAACCTTCCAACAAAAACCCATAAAGACAACAGAGAGCCTTCATGGCTTCCACCACACAAAATAATCAATGAAATCATGGCTTCAACCATCAAAGTTCAAATTTTCATCGAATAACACACAAACAACTAATTCAGAGAGACACCATGGTTTTACACAATTGCCAGCCTTAAGAAAAGAACAAACCAATACACCACTGAGCCAATATCTATTTCATAAACAGAGCAAGTTGATGGATGGCCAAAAAAAAAACATACCTGTAACCAAAAGCCTTAAAAACGCGAGCTTGGTCGAGCAGTTCCTTCCTCTCCTAGATATCAGAGCTTAACCATAGTGAAACACAATTGAACAATAACCAAGCTAGGGTGATGGCCAATGGGGGGAAGTATGGAGTGACGTGCAGTAAATGCACGTTGCCTCCATCCTCTCCTCATTCAATTTCGTAGTACATGCCAGCCAACCAACAATTAAACCATTCCATTAATCCATGCATCAAAACTAACATACCTTGTTTTCCAAATGCACCACCCAAAATCACATTAACCATTGCCAAACATAACATTATGTATATCAAATGCACCCTCATATAATTCAATAACCTCGTATAGTGACTAACATTGCTAGTTAGGACTAACATCATTACCTTTAATTTCAATTTTTCATAGTATAGTATAGCATAGCATAGTTTCCTTTCTTAGATTTTTCACAGGTCTCTTTTCAATTGCTCTTATTTGTTGTTACTAACATGTATCACATGCAGGGGTAACAAGTAATGAATCAAGGCACCAATAACAAAGGTAATAATGGTTAACATAAGCCATCATGACATGAAATTAGAGCCTAGAGCCAACACATAACATGCATTATCCATCATCCATTTGTCGCAAATAGAACCAACATTTCACCATCAATCATGTACAACCCTGTAAGCAATTTCGAACAATAGTATAAATATCAAATAAGAACCTGATCTTCCAATCTACAAGGGGGTACCACCTACTAGTATTACATATCATTAGCTTATAAATAATAGGAGCCTTAGCAATACTTTGCGGGCAAAATCCTCATTGCGATTTCTATTGTCAACATGAACCATATGTTATCCCCCATTTCTAGGGATAACTAAGGATATGATGTCTCGAGGTCCTCAGGTTGCATACATGGAGCACCGAGAGGCAAATGAGCAGGAAGGACCCCCTATTATACCACACATTACCATCTGATCGATGGAAACAACATCCACCACACACAATTTGACTCACATAGGACATGAGGTCTTGCTCCATGAGGTAACAAGTACAATATCATGGTAAGTGTCATTTTAATATATGAAGCATTTGAACATGTTGCAAAGGATCTTTTCTTGATTTTGAAAACATTTTTTTGGAAATTATGCTTTTTCCCTATTTAACCTTGGTGAGTGTCATGGTTTCCTAGTAAGTGGCCACCCTTAGGGAAAGGGTTGATACTAGGGGGTATCCTTGAAGGATCATCGTACCATTCCTACTCATTCTTGCTACCTTACATCACTTCTTCCCCTCAGTTTCCCTATCTTTTAGGTTTTCAGGCTTATTGACCCAAGAAGGGCATGTACCTCATTTCATGGGAAGAAGGGGCCAGTAGGCTTGGAGGTGCCCTACAAAAAAATCATGCAACAAAATATTTCCTTGGGATCCCGAGAGCAATGAAATGCTTCTCAAAAAAGTGAGGGGCCCATAAAATAAACAACTAATTAATCAATGACACTTTCCAAGGTAGAGCACTTATGGGCTATGCATTTCCTTTTTTAGTTCCCCTTATTGTCTTCAACTTGGAAAGACATGCAAACCGAGGTAGAACATATGTGGGCTATTCATTTACTTTTTAGTGCCTCTTATTGTCTTCAACTTGGTGACACATGCAAAATAAATGGTTAATAAAGGGTTTGGAAAAATATGCTTTAAAAACAAAAAGAGGAAAAGGATGTTGCTAGCCCTCAATAAAGGCACCCATAAATGAGATAATACGAGCCCTTGTATGTTATGAAACCCCACAACTAGAAGTCTGAACCCATCCAACTCACATTCACTACATGACCTAGAAAGGATTTCCATTGGGAACATCCCCTACTTGAGGAATTGGTTCACCCAATAGGGCATTATGACACCCCTCCCATATCTAAATTTGGAAAATTGTATAAGGTCTTTGAGAATTTGTTTATTTTGAAAGGGGAGGATTTGATGCACATGTTCGGGTGGTTATTTTATTATATATGGCTTACTTAGCATGATATTGTGACTTGTGGACCATTGGAGGGTGTACTTGTTTGTTTTTGTAGGTCCTTGACAGGTGAAAGTTTGAACATGGAGGCATAAGGTTCCTTGGACCTTCATTTGGGGCATGAAGCCCAAAAGTTGGATGATGCACTCCCTCTCTTTGGGATAGCTTGGATTATGGATGTTTCGTTTGGAGGCATTTGATATCCATTGGGGGTGACTCGCTAGCCTTTCTAGCCCCAACATTTTCCTTTGGAGGCCATACTCTTCTCTTTTGGGGCATGACATCATCACTTGGAAGTTAGGGTTTGATGGTGTAAGGTGTTTTGATGGTGATGTGGTGTGGATTGATAGAGAAAGAGACACTTTTCATGCATATGAAACTTATTGGCAAGATATGTGGCCTTTGAAGGCCCAATGATTTTCACCCTAGGCCAAAACATCTCTCCTAGTTTCCCAATGTCACTCTTTAGGGCATGACGTCACCCCTGAAAGGGGGTTTTCTTTTTGTAATTTTGAATTTTAAAGTTGTAAAGGAAAAAGGAGGAGGTCGGCCTCCCTAATTTGATGTTGACATTTTGAATTGTGGACAAATGGATTTTAGGTGACCTCTTATAAAAAGAGGTGAACCCATTGTCATTTTGAACATAACTCACTTGATAATTACATATTGTATGGCTGAAATTTTTTTCCTACTTGGGAATTTTTCTCTATCTCTCTCTTGAATCTCTCTTTTGGATGTTAGTACTTGTCTTTTGGTGAAGGAGGATAAGACACTATCTCTTAGAAGCTTGTTCTTGGTAATTTTGGTGGAATATGATTGATAAAAAATGGTATATTCATGCTTTTTCTTGGAATTGGTAAGGAATTTTTGCATTAATTGTGTTTTTCTTTTTACTTCAAATTAAATTTGTCTATACCCTTGGAGGAGTATAAAGGAATACACCCCCCATCAATTCTACTTTGTTATCATTGAAGACACTACTTTGCAAAGGTTGCTAGGAGGATTAAAAAGACTTACACCCTCCTAGATTTACCTTTCTAGTTTTGTTTGCTCTAAGGAGTAAAAAGGCTTACACCTCTAGAGAAGTGAGACAAATAGCTCTTACACAAGAGACTCCATAACCTAATTGATCTAGCACTAGTCTAATTGTAGGTATAAAATCACTGCATTGACATGCATGAAATCTTGAGATATTGCAATTGTTTAAGTTGGAATTGATTCTATATGTTATAAGCTTTATTGTGCCCTAGGGGCGTCTTGCGTCTTGATTAGCCTAGTAATTCTCTTTGATGTTACAAATTAATGCTATAGAAATTAGGGTTGTAACAAACTCATCTTCTTTCAAGATTTGCTCATTAATCTATTGTTGAAGTTCACTTGTAAACCTTGGTTATGGTTCTACTTGTTATTGACTAATTGTTGGGTGGTTTACTTGCTGATTTATGTGGCTAGATCTTGTTGTTGTAGTAATTTGTTGCTACAACCACTTGGCTGTCATAATAACTTGTTGATAACACATAATAAACAACCCTTAAAGCCACCAAAGTCTTTCTTTAAACATTGGAAGTTTGACTAGTCATTACTAGCTTTATTTTTGATATCTTGTACTATATTTTGGATGGTTAAATCTGCAACTATTAGCATATTTTATTGTTGATCTATATATTTGTGTACTGTTGTAATTTGAGACAAGAAGGATTCATGCTTGATCTCCATTGGTTTGAGGCTTGTATATCTATCATTTGTCTTGTTATGGGCAGGGCTAACATTGATTTACAGGTACACAACACTTGCCAACCATCGACCCTTCTACAAGATTCATTATTAAGCCTTACTCCTCCAATATTGACCTATAGGGGTATTCATCATCATCTCACTTTCCATCTCAATTCTCGAGGGTCACCGGGATTCCCCCCTTGTGGTGATTTCATCATCACTAAAGCGAGGGGAGTGTCTATCTAAGGTGACCGTGGGTAGGTACTACCGTAGTTGTCACACTTCCGTGGATGGGGTTGGATTTTGCCCAAGCTACAAATTGTGCGATAACATAACTAAATATATAATTATGATATAGTTGTTATGGTCACCTAAAATTATATAAAGAGATCAATTGTACAATAGAAACATACATCGAAATGGATTGATTGAATAAAATTCCCTCTTAGGAGGGAGGTTTCTTGAATATAGACTCTCATTTTCTCTTACTTTAAGTGTTTTAATGTTTTAGCCCCATGGGATAGCAGAGTTGGTGAGACGTGCATATACTCTCTCGGTTCGGGGAGAGGTCACGGGTTTGAGCCTTGTGTCCCTGGGGTTGCGGTTTAGCACCTCATATCATCTACGAAGTGGGGAAGTATCGGGTGAGTTTGCTGGGGTTGCGGTTTAGCACCTCATATCATCCACGAAGTGGGGAAGTATCAGGTGAATTTGAATATTTTATACAATATGCATCATAGATTTCCAACATTTAGTATTACTTGGGATCAATTGTACAATATAAACACATAACCTCATAGTGGAATGGATTGTTTTAATAGAATTTCTCCTTTGGGGTTTCTCTAGTGTAAACTCCCATTTTCCCTTGAAGTGTGGAATGGATCGTTTTAATAGAATTTCTCCT
>SNQJ01S0013722.1:113265-124263 GCA_010110895.2 Picea sitchensis | reverse complement strand
GGAAGGAGAAAAGGGAATTAGGATTTAAATGAACCTTATGTGCTTAATGACCAAGATCAAGGCCTCCAATTAAGAATATGGGAAACATTGGTATGCTTTAAATAATAATAATGGCTATTAGGACACCATATGGGCACCATTCAGAGGTTTTATGCATCATAGTTGGCTCTCAAGGCTTCTAAGAAACTTAGAGCCATTAGGAGGATATAATTGCATTCATAAGTTGCATTAGGAGGATATAGGTCACACATTCATAAGTTGCATATAGTTTCATATAGTTGCATAAGTCGCATATTGACGTAGGAGCATCATAAGCAGCCATCCAAGCAAGCATAAAGGTGGAAGACAGCTGTAAAAGCGCAACACACATTTTCCACATTTTGAAATGTTTTTGAAAAATTAATGAGCAGATATTAATGTAGTAGTTAAAGGAAGCGTACTTGCATATTGTAAACATATCTTGAGTGATTTTCTCTCATTTGCTGGATGTAATAGACATTAAGTCTATTTAATGAAAGTAGGTAGATTTGAATTAAGGGATTAGACAGTTTTAGAAGCATAGGAGGGAAAATTGATATAGACACACTCACCCTTGTATTATTGGATCATTAGAACAAAAGAAGAAGAGATTTTTTAAGTTGTTGAGATGTAGCAGAGAGTTGTAGAGAAGAACCCATGTACATAAGCACTTGAGTTAATAAAGCTTTGACTCAATTTTCATGGTGTTATGATGCTTAATGTTTACATTAGTTGAATGGTATGTTTACAGCTGTTTGTTTTCTTTGTTTATGCATTTGTTTCAATGTTGTGTTGAATGTGTGGTTTCATGTTGAATGTATGAAGTCTGAGAGAGGAGAAGAATGAGTTTCAATTGTTTCTCTTCTTGAGAGTTCCTACAAGGAGTGCAGTGAAACATTTGCAAGGTGTGCGTTGACAAGGGTCTGAGTTTTATCTCAGAAAGCTCAGGAGAGATATCGTTGTTCTCATATCAGTTGAAGTGCATGCGAGGAACAGAGTTGTGCAAGGTGTGTGTAGGCTAGTTGAATCCTTAGACTTATTAGCTAAGGTGAATGATTGAAGGACCACTGTTGCTAAGAGTGCACATGGTCAAGGACTCAAATAACTAGGAAGTTACTTGAAAGTTTGCCGCAAGGAGTGCGAGCAGGATTCCTCTTGGAGGCTTGAATTGCAAGTGAAAGATCAGGAGGGTTAGTACCTTTGAAGTGTTCAAAGGAAGATGGGGAGAAAAATCATCGCGCAAAAGTTAATTTCAGTTGAAGGACGCCAAGTCAGTTTGGCCAGAGATTCTTGAGAAGTGAATTAGGCGGTCAGAATTCTTCGTGGAGAACTCGCGAAATCACGTGGACCATTGGATCCCACAAATTTGTGAGAAGGTTAAGGCTAAGTTCCTTTTAGCATTTATAAAGCTCAGGAGGAGTAATGACCATTAGATGAGAAGCGCCAGGGGCCACTGATCTTGCACTCGAAATCTGTTATTTCGGGTTTCAGAGTTTGGAGTGGCAAGAGATTTTGGAGTCACTGCATCGCAAACTCCCAGTACACGAAATCGCACCAGCCGTCAGATCAGGGGAGTATCATAGCCGTTGATCCCCTTTGAAGTGGAATTTTGACATTTTGGTAATTCGGGGTTTGAAACTTCGGTAATCTTGATGACAAGGAGTCGGGGCTCTTTGCATTGAAACCCCCGAAGTCGCAAAATGCGACATGCCTTGGGAGTAGGTTGTGGTCATGGAGAAATCCATTTCGGCATTTCAGCACTTTGGGTGTCAGGAAGTAGAGGAGGCAACGATCTTTGAAATCGAGAGTTTCAAACTCCCAGTTCACGAAAAATCGAAAGATCCAGAGTCGTCGAATCATGGAGGATCTCAGCGGTAGATCACGTTGGAGGCAAGGTTTCGGGAGTTAGGAGATCAGAGTTTCAGGAGGTGAGGAACCTTTATGTTGTGGATCTCACAAGTCGTGAAATCCCGAAGAGTGAAAGGAAAAATTCCCCCCCAAAAATTGAAGGACAATAGCCGTGGGCCAATCCGGTTTCGGGGTTCCGGGAGTCAAGAGATAGAGTTACATGTCAACACAACTCCCGAAAACACAAAAGGTGAAAATAGGAAAGGTGGGTCCCAAGCATTAGTCGAAGGATATGTGTGAAATATGTCAAGGGAGTGGTAAATCTTCGGGAAAAATCCCGAAAGACCTTCGATCTCGCCAAAAAGGGGAAATTTTGAAAAACTAGGAAATCATAAGAAAAGAGGAACGAGTGTTGGTCGTTCACTCAAGTCCTGAAAAGACAAAATAAGTGGCAAAAAGAGGTGTGTGTTCAGCGCATTGAAGGAGTCAACCTTCATTGATGTTTCAGGTTTTGGAGGTTGAAGAGACAAGGCGCTCGACAACAGGATTCACGAAATCGCGAAATCCCAAATCCCGAATCAGACAAAAAAACCTCGATCATATTTGTTGGTCAATTGTAGAATACACCTTGTGTGTGTGGTATTTCCTATGGGGAAACCAAAGAGTCAATCCAACTCAGGGAATATTTGGAACAGACCGGGAGCTTGCATAGAACCTGCTGAGGCATGGGGTGCTGCATCAAGTGGTATCAAAGCTTGATTTTGTCTGTATATTTCAGGTAGAGTGAGTTAGAGGAAAAGGAGTAGTCTGATACACATCAAGTGGTATTAGATCTCAAAGAAAGTTGTTTTCTTTCTGTAGCAGAGAGAACAGAGGAACATTTTATAGCCATGACGTCAAGAAGAAGAGACAGGCCAATGCCAATGCCTGATCCAGCAAGGGAAATAGAAATGCGTGAGTTACGTGCTAGGCTTGATGCTATGGAGACAACACAAAGGCACACAGTTGATGCTGGGGATATCAGCGAAGATGAAAGTGAAAATGAAGATGGAAACGAAGGAGAATAAGTTGCAGTCGAAGATGCTGCAGATGAACGCCTATTCAGGGTTGTTGCAAGGATAGGTGCCAGAGAAAAAATGGACATTCTAGTGTATGAGGAAAACTTGGATGTTGAAGAGATTCTAGACTGGATTAGAGATCTAGACAAGTACTTCGAATATGAGGATGTCTAGGAAGATAAGAAAGTCAAACATGTCATTACTAGACTTAAAGGGCATGCCACACTATGGTGGGATGAACTGCAGGCTGACAGACGCTGCAAGGGCAAGCAAAAAATCAAGAGCTGGGATAGAATGGTTGCAAAGATGAAAAACAAATTTATACCCAGAGATTATCAAATCACTCTGTTTCAGAGGATGAAGAATTTGAGATAGAAGCTGATGTCAGTGAAGGAATACACTGGAGAGTTCTACAGAAACATCAGAGAAGGTCATCGGGAAAGGGATGATGAAAAGCTTGCCAGGTACATGAATGGTCTGCAATATGACATTCAAGATGAGATGAGCATGATGACCATTCAGAATGTGGAAGATTCTTATCAGATAGCTCTAAAAGATGAAGAGAAGCTGAGCCGAAAGTAATGTCAAACAGGCCGAGGTAGAAGTCAAGCCAGAGGAAAAACAATTGCCCAAGACATAACTCAAAAATCTAAAGAAGAGGGGAAGAAACCTCAAACTCAACATGAGAGAGGAGGAAGCTCACAGAGAGGGTAGTATGCTGATAGGAATACTTTTCCTCGAGCCAGAGGAAGAGGAAGAGGCAGAGGCAGAGGCAGTGAAGTAAAATGCTTCGTTTGTGGAAAAATTGGACATAAATCCTATGAGTGTCTAGATAAGAAGAAAGTTGGTGGTGAAACTCACATTTCCAAAGCTCAAGGATGGAATGTTGAGGCAGAAGATGCTGAGGGAGGATCTTTGATGATGAGGAAAGTTCTCTTGAAGCCATAGGAGGAGGCAGAGAACTCGACCCAAAGAAACAGTCTGTTTCAGATTGCTTGCAAAACCAAAGACAGGGTATGCAAGGTCATAGTTGACAGTGGTAGCACAGAAAATCTCGTATCTACAGAGATGGTAGAAAAGTTGGAGCTGGAGACTGTTGTACATCCAATCCCATACAGAGTTTTTTGGCTACAAAAAGGACATCAGGTAAATGTCACTAAACAATGTTTAGTTGAATTTAAAATAGGAGGATATAAAGATGAAATATTATGTGATGTCATTCCCATGGATGTTTGTCATCTATTGCTGGGTAGACCATGGAAATATGATAGAAACGTGAGTCATGATGGGAGAAAGAACACGTACACCCTGGAAAAAAATGGTAGGACTCACATGTTGTTGCTAATTAAGAACCAAGAATTGAAAACAGAGATGAGAAACACTGTACTTCTCATGAGTGGGAAGGAACTTCTTAAGGAGGTTAAGAAGAAGGAAGACACACAATTTATTGTGGTTAGGAAGACCAAAATTGTTTTGACCAGTACGCGAATAGATGATCTACCTGAAGAAATCCAGGAGTTGCTGGAAGAGTTTGCTAATATAGTAGTGGACGAACTACCTTGTTCGTTACCACCTATCAGGAGTATAAGCCATCATATCGATCTTATACCTGGAGCTAGTTTACCAAACAAATCCGCGTACAGGTTGATGTCGCAGGAAAATGAAGAAGTTAAGAGACAAGTCTAGGAATTAATGGACAAAGGATTGATTCAAGAGAGCTTGAGTCCATGCGCTGTTCCGACAGTGCTCAGCCCAAAGAAAGATGGAGGCTGGAGAATGTGTATAGGCTCAAGGGTAATCAATAAGATTACCATCAGATACAGATTTCCATTGCCAAGGATGGACGACTTGATGGATTGCTTGAGTGGAGCAAAATTGTTTTCAAAGATTGATTTGAAAAGCGGATATCATCAAATTCAAATGAGAGAAGGTGATTAATGGAAGACAACATTCAAGATGAATGAGGGGTTGTAAGAATGGCTTGTCATGCCATATGTCTTAACGAATGCGCCCAATACATTCATGAGATTGATGAACGAAGTCCTGAAGGATTTCATAGGGAAATTCATCATTGTATATCTTGATGATATATTAATTTTCAGCAAGACAAAAGCAGAGCACTTAAAGAATTTAGCTGAAGTGATGAGGAGATTACAGCAAGAGAAATTGCTGATCAATGTGAAGAAATCATCATTTATGAGAACATAACTCATTTAATTGGGTTTTGTTATCTCTAAAAATGAATTGAATATGGATCTGGAAAAGATAAATGCAATTAAGAATTGGCCATCGCTGAAGAGTGTGTTTGAAGTTTGAAGCTTCCATGGTTTGGCTAGCTTCTACAGGAAATTCATCCGAAACTTCAGTGGAATTAGCGCACCAATGATGGATATGGTGAAGAAAAGACACAAATCTTTTCACTGGATAGAAGAAGCAGAGAAGAGCTTCAACTTGATGAAGAAGAAGATCATTGAGCAGCCAATTCTAGTTTTGCCGGATTTTAGCAAGACATTCCAGGTTAGGTGTGACGTGAGTGGATTTGCAATTGGAGCAGTCTTGAGCCAAGACGACAGATCAATCGCATATTTCAGTGAGAAACTGAATGAAGTGAAGATTAAGTACTCCACATATGACAAATAATTCTATGCATTCATACAAGCAATGAAGAAATGGAGACACTATTTGGTTCCCAAGGAGTTTGTTTTATACAACAATAATCATGCTTTACAATTCGTGACTCGACAGGAGAAGTTGAATAAAAAACATGCTAAATGGGTTGAATTCATGTAGAATTTTACTTTTGTGATTAAGCATATTTATGGAACTGCTAACAAAGTTGTTGATTCTTTGAGCAGGAAATGTTTTCTTATGTAGGAATTCAAAGTCAATACTTTGGGTTTTGATAACCTCAAAGAAATGTATAGGGATGACCCAAATTTCAAGGAAGCATATGAAGCGTCTGAGAATCCAGTTCTCAGGAATAGAAGCCAATGGGTTGAGTATATGATCCAGGATGGATTATTATTCCGGGGCAATCAGCTATGTATTCCAAAATGCTCCATGAGAGAGAACCCGCTGAAGGAAAAACACAGTGGAGGATTGGTTGGACACTTCGGTCATGATAAGATGTTCTCAAAGTTGAATGGCTCATACTTTTGGCCAGGGATGAGGATAGATGTCAAGAAATTTGTAGATACATGCAGAATTTGTCAGCACACAAAAGGGAAAAGGCAGGACACAAGGTTATACCAATCATTACCCATACCAGAAAGGCCATGGGAAGCAGTGAGCATGGATTTTATATTGGGACTGCCAAGGACATAGAGAGGCTATGATTCAATCTTTGTGGTAGTCGACAGATTTTCAAAGATGGCACATTTCATACCATGCCAAAAAACCAGTGACACAACTCACATTGTGAACCTATTTTTCAAGGAAGTTGTCAGACTTCATGCCTTGCCAAAGAGTATCGTGTCTGATCGAGATACCAAGTTTGTAGGACATTTCTGGAGGAATTTATGGAAAAAGTTGGGGACAAGTTTGTGTTTTAGCTCATCATATCATCCTCAGATGGATGGACATACAGAGGTCGTGAATAGAATCTTGGGATATTTGTTAAGGATCTTAGTGACTAAACACCACAATCAATGGGATCACTTTCTGCCACAGGTGAAATTCGCTTACAATGATTCATTCAATAGAAGCACAGGGAAGAGTCCATTCTAGATTGTATATGGAATGCAACCAAGGGGAGTTTCTGAATTGAAAGATTCAGAACAAAATGAATTCAAGAGTGCTAGTGTAGAAGACTTTGTAGAAGGAATGAAGGATCTTCACAGTCGAGTCAAGGAGCGATTGTAGATTTCAAGTCAAGAATACAAGCGGAGAGCAGATCAACACAGATGAGAACTTCAATTTGAAGTTGGTAATCTGATTCTTGCACATCTGAGGAAGGAGAGGTTCCCAAGGGGAACATATAATGAACTGAAGATGAAAAATATTGGACCGTGCAAGGTCATGAAGAAATTTGGGGTAAATGCATATGAGATTAAATTACCCGATGGGATCGAAATCTCACCAATATTCAATGTTGCAGATTTGTACCCTTACAGAGCTGAAGAAGCAGGAGAAGAGGAGGAACACAAAGAGGTTCAATGGACCAAACAAATGCCTATAGCTGAAAAGCCATAGATGGAAAGAATAATTGACAAAAGGATTAGCAAAAAGACTAGGAGAAAAGAGTATTTTGAATACTTGGTCAAATGGAAGGGACATCCAGTTGAAGATGCTAGTTGGGAAGATGAAGCAGAAATTCATAAGCATGGACAGACCATGCAAGAGCTCATGAACATGAGTTCATGAAAATTTTCAAGCAAGGGAGTATGATGTAGGAGCATCGTAAGAAGCAAGCCAAGCAAGCATAAAGGCAGAAGACAGCTGGAAAAGCGCAGCACACATTTTGCACATTTTGAAATGTTTTTGAAAAATTAATGAGTAGATATTAATGTAGTAGTTAAAGGAAGTGTACTTGCATGTTGCAAACATATCTTGAGTGATTTTCTCTCATTTGTTGGATGTAATAGACATTAAGTCTGTTTAATGAAAGTAGGTAGATTTGAATTAAGGGATTAGACAGTTTTATAAGAGTAGGAGGGAAAACGGATATAGACACCCTCACCCTTGTATTATTGGATCATTAGAACAAAAGAAGAAGATATTTTTTAAGCTATTGAGCTATAGAAAAGAGCTATAGAGAAGAACCCATGTACATAAGCACTCTCGTTAATAAAGTTTTGACTCAATTTTCATGGTATTATGATGCTTACTGTTTACATTAGTTGAATGGTATGTTTACAACTGTTTGTTTTCTCTGTTTATGCATTTGTTTCAATGATATGTTGAATGTGTGGTTTCATGTTGAATGTATGAAGTCTGAGAGAGGAGAAGAATGAGTTTCAATTGTTTCTCTTCCTGAGAGTTCTTGCAAGGAGTGCAGTGAAATGTCTGCAAGGTGTGCATTGACAAGGGTCTGCGTTTTATCTTCGAAAGCTCAGGAGAGATATTGTTGTTCTCATATCAGTAGAAGTGCATGTGAGGCACAGAGTCGTGCAAGGTGTGTGCAGGCTAGTTGAAGCATTAGACTTATTGGCTAAGGTGAAGGATTGAAAGACCATTGTTGCTAAGAGTGCACAGGGTCGAGGACTCAAATAACCAGGAAGTTATTTGAAAGTTTCCCGCAAGGAGTGCGAGCAAGATTCCTCTTGGAGGCTTGAATTGCAAGTGAAAGATCAGGAGGGTTAGTACCTTTGAAGTGTTCAAAGGAATACGGGGAGTGAAATCATCATGCAAAAGTTAAGTTCAGTGGAAGGACGCTAAGTCAGTTTGGCCAGAGATTCTTGAGGAGTGAATCAGGCGGTCAGAAATTCTCCGTGGAGAACTTGCGAAATCATGTGGACCGTTGGATCCCGCAGATATGTGAGAAGGTTAAGGCTGAGTTCCTTTCAACATTCAAAAATCTCAGGAGGATTAACGACTGTTGGATGAGAAGCATCAGGGGCCGTTGATCTTGCACTAGAAATCTGCTATTTTGGGTTTCAGAGTTTGGAGTGGCAAGTGATTTTGGAGTCACTGCATCGAAAAATCCCAGTATGAAAAATTGCACCAATCGTTGGATCAGGGGAGGCTCACAACCATTGATCCCCTTTGAAGTGGAATATTGACAGTTCGGTAATTCAGGGTTCAGAACTTCGATAATATTGATGACAAGGAGTCGGGGCTCTTTGCATTGAAACCCCTGAAGTCGCAAAATGTGATGTTCCTTGGGAGTAGGTTGTGGGCATGGATAAATCCATTTCGGCATTTCGACACTTCAGGTGTTGGGAAGTAGAGGAGGCAACGATCTTTGGAATCGAGAGTTTCAAACTCTTGGTTCGCGAAAAGCCGAAAGATCCAGAGCCATCAGATCGTGGAGGATCACAGTCATAGATCACGTTGGAGGTGAGGTTCAGGAGTTCAAAGATCAGAGTTTTGGGAGGTGAGGAACCTTTATGTTGTGGATCTCTCAAGTCGCAAAATACCAAAGAGTGAAAGGAAAAATTCCCCCCAAAAAATTGAAGGACAATAGCCATCGGCCAATCGGGTTTTAGGGTTCCAGTAGTCAAGAGACAGAGTTGCATGTCAACGCAACTCCCGAAAACATGAAAGGTGAAAAGATGAAAGGTGGGTCCCAAGAATTAGTCAGAGGATACATGTGACAAAAGTCAAGGGAGTGGTCAAGCTTCAGGGAAAATCTCGAAAGACCTTCGATCTCGCCAAAAAGGGGAAATTTCGGAAAACCAGGAAATCATAAGGAAAGAGGAACGAGTGTTACTCATTCACTCAAGTCCTGAAAAGTTGAAATAAGTGGCAACAAGAGGCGTGTGTTCAGTGCATTGAAGGAGTCAACCTTCATTGATGTTTTGGGTTTCGGAGGTTGAAGAGACAAGGGGCTCGATCACAAGATTCGCGAAATTGTGAAATCCCAAATCCTGAATCGGAAAAAAAAAACCCGATCATATTTGTTGGTCAGTTGTGGAATACACCTTGTGTGTGTGGTATTTTCTATGGGGAAACCAAAGAGTCAATCTGACTCAGGGAAGATTTGGAATGATCCTAAGACCAGGAGGTCATGCAGAACCTGCTGAGGTAGGGGGTGGTACATCACATATAGTTGCATAGTTGCATAATTTTCATATAGTTGTATAGTTGCATAAGTTGCATTGTTGCATAAAGTTGCATGTTGCATAAAGTTGCGTAAAGTTGCATAATTTTCATTGTTGCATAAAGTTGCGCAAAGTTGCATAAAGTTGCATAAGTTGCAACGTTGCATAAAGTTGCATGTTGTGTAAAGTTTCATAAAGTTGCATAATGTTGTGTAAAGCTGCATAAGTTGCATTGTTGCATAAAGTTGCAGGTCCAAGTGCTAAAATCATGGCCTTCCTATTAAGTTTTGAAAAAGTTCATAAGAAGCCCAATCTTTTTAAATGGATCAATGCCCCCATACTGAAGTGGCCCATTATCCTTGTTTTAGAATGCTCAGGGGGCTTACGTTCAAAGTATTGTTATTAGATGAAGTTTAAAAAGTGGTAGGAGGGATTGAAATTCAAAAAAGTTTCAATGGCCTAAATTTTTAAAATTGCTCGATGAGCAATGTTTCGGAATGGCTCAAGGGGCTTAAATTAAAAAGCAGATCGATATTCCAAAATGCCCTGAAGTTTAGAAGTGGGCCAAAGTTGGAGAAATGCTTAAAATTTTGTAATGGCCCAAAGTTCAAGAATGGGTTGAAGTTAAATTTGGCCCTAATGTTTAAACATGGTCCAAATATTGGAAGAGGCCTAATGATCTTGTCCATAAATGCCTTGAAGTTTATAAGAGGGCCAATGGCACAAAGTTTGAATTTGCATGATGGGTGATGTTTTAGAGTTTCCAATGGAGTTAAGTTCGAAGTATGGATGTTGGTAAAAGTTTAAAAAGTGGCCAATGACCGATGAAATACATGGAAATAGTCCCGATGGCCTTAATTTTGAACAATGGTTGAAGTCTCAAAAGGGGTGGCAATTTCAAATCAACTTAGTCTTTGA
Source organism: Picea sitchensis (assembly GCA_010110895.2). NCBI lineage: Eukaryota > Viridiplantae > Streptophyta > Pinopsida > Pinales > Pinaceae > Picea > Picea sitchensis. The sequence continues at coordinate 113,720 of SNQJ01S0013722.1, read as the reverse complement.
AAAGGGGCCAAAATTCAAAATTAACTGAAAGTTTCGATTGGCCGTGAATTTCAAATGTTGGTCAATGATGAAAAAGAGCCTAATGACTTGGTTCGAATAGGTTGGATGGTTGAAGTTGGAAGGAGGCTCAATGAGCAATGTTTGAAGGAAGGTCCAATAGTGAAGAAGAGGGACAATATTTTAAAAGGTGGTTGATGCTAGAAAGATGTCTTACCAATAGGGTCGATGACGTGAAATGAATGAGAATAACCTTAGATAAAAGGTGGATCAAGAATGAGAATATGATTTTCTTCAAAATAAATCAATTCTTTCATGTGAGAGGGGCCTTCGACCCATGTCGATGAATAAATGTTTGCACATAGCAAAAAATATATAGTAACCAAAACCTTATTTTGGGCATAACTTGAGCATACAAACTCAGATGGAGCTGAAATTTCACATGGAATTTTGTATCA
>SNQJ01S0013722.1:53492-109100 GCA_010110895.2 Picea sitchensis | reverse complement strand
GGTGGATATTCCAGAAGTGTATGGTATGTTTTTGAGCAGGGACTGGTCGGAGCAGTTGGATGGTTACTTCGCCACAGACTGGTCTCACTTATGGCTTCCAAAAAGTGGCAAGCCCAACAAGATCAGGGTGAATCGTGAGCGTTACCTCAAGTTCACGGTGACAGACTTGAATGACCCAAATGAACCATATACATCTCCGGCTGATTCACCTGAAATCAAAGGGATGGACACCTTCTTCGGAAATTTCATAGCTGAAGTTTCACCTATCAACAATCCTGAACAGCAGTCCGAGATCTTATCATTCACGCAACCAACAACTTCTATCCAACAATCTGGTGAGCCCGATAGAAATCAAATTTGGTCTTTGTATTTTGACGGTTCCAAGTCTAAAGAAGGAGCTGGTTCAGGCTGCATCATTATTGATCCGGCAGGTAATAAAACATTATTGGCTTGTAGATTAGAATTTGAATGTACTAACAACGTTGCAGAATATGAGGCTCTGTTACAAGGTCTCAGAAAATCCTTAGACATGCACATTCAAAATCTAATTGTATTCGGCGACTCTGAGATAGTGGTCAGGCAGGTGAGAAATTATATACATTGTCTTTCCCCGCATCTCAAATGTTACCAGTCTGAGCTATGGATTTTAATTAACAAGTTTTCTTCTTTTAATATAAATTCCATCCCTAGATTGAACAATGCCGAAGCAGATTTACTTGCTAATGTTGCCTCTAAACTTCTTCTTGCAGAAGGATTATCTCCAAACGCATTCTCCGTGGAGCTATTGTTTCGACCATCCGTTCCAGACAATATCACAAACTGGAGAATATTTGATGATGATCAACAGATCATTAACTTTCTGCACATGGAAGAAACCTTCCAAGGCGCTGTGATAGATGAACAAACGCATGATGACAATTTGCATGACTTTACGGTAATACCTAATCCGAAACCTCCTGAAGCTTTATCAGAAATGGTAAATTCCATACCCAAATATGTTGCTAGACTAGAAAAGTTTTACGATTTTGAAGATAAATTTAAAAAGACGGTCAATTGCAAAACCAACAGTTCCTCATTAACTTATGAAAAAGTCAATTTAGGAACTAGTGAAAAACCTCAGTATATCAACTTAGGATTGGGGTGTTCTAAGCAAGAAAAAGTTGCTTTTGTAAAATTATTTAAAGAATTTAAGGATGTCTTTGCTTGGACTTACGAAGATCTTAAAACGTTTGATCCGAATATTATACAACATGTCATCCCAATGAAGCCCCAAACCTTTCCCTTTCAACAGAAACTGAGAAAAATGCATCCCAAACTAGAACCGACCGTACAAAAAGAATTGAATAAACTCCTAAGTGCTAAAATAATTTTTCCTGTTAGACACACTCAATGGGTATCCAACCTCGTTCCAGTGCGGAAGAAAAATGGAGAAATTCGACTTTGTGTCGATTTCCGGAACCTCAACAAAGCGTCTGATAAAGATAATTATCCTGTCCCTCCTATGGAACAGATACTTCAACAAGTATCTGGTTCCGAGAGGCTATCCTTACTGGATGGTTTCTCTGGATACAACCAAGTATTAATGTCGCCGCCAGACCAGTTGAAAACTACCTTCCGTACCCCATGGGGCACTTATGCTTATCGCAAAATGCCCTTTGGATTGATTAATGCCGGTGCTACCTTTCAAAGAGCAATGGATATTGCTTTCTGAGGCTTGATCAATCACTCTGTGGTAGTCTACCTAACCGATCTACCTAGATGATGTGACCGTTACTCTAAAACAAAGGCGATCATCTAGCTCACCCTCACCAATTTTGTTACGCTCTACGATGTCGTAAATTGACATCGTGAACCCTAAGAAGTTCATCTTTGCGGTAGAAACGGGGTAAACTACTAGGATTCATTGTGTCTAGTGATGGAATGATTATTGACCACAAGAAGGGACCCAAGTTATTGCCAAACTTTCCCGGCCTACCTCCAAGAAATCTATGAAGTCCTTCCTAGGCCAGATCAACTTCATGAGAAGATTCATCCCCAATTTCTCCGAAATGGCGGACCTCTCGAACGATTAAGAAGGACACCCTATATCACTGGGGACCCGCAGAAAACCAAGCTTTAGCGATATAAAGAAGGCCATAATAAACGCTCCATCTCGCAGGCCACGGTTCTCAAGACTTTACACTCTACGCTTTTGCCTCTGATCGTTCCTAATGGTCCTAACTTCGGAAGAATCGCGAGAACAATGAAGTACCCATCGCTTTATGAGCTCCACTTTCAAAGCGCTAAATTTAATTACCCAGCGGTAGATCAAAAATCCTATGTTGTTTTCAAAGCAATCAAGCATTTCGGTCTTATCTTTTGAAGTCAAGGTCGAAAGTCATTGTCCTTACCCTGCCGTTAGGAATCTGTTAGTGCATAAAGAATTAGGCGAAAAGAGGGAGAACCGGGTCACCTCCTTACAAGAGTATGACCTAGAAATCCTCTGACCGGATCATGAGAGGCAAAGGGTTATGTAAATTGGTAGTTGAGTTGGCCGAACAACCGAGAAGATTGTGATACGTCAATCCTGGAACAACGTGATCAGAGTTTGATTTATTGTACACAAAACCTAGTGAGTCCTTGGTAGGACGATATTAGACACTACTTATATTCAACATGGATCAACACCTCGTCACCTTGACCCTACCAAGAGAAGAGCTTTGAGACTAAGGTCCACCTCCTTTAATCTAGCGGTATCTTGTTTAGTCGAATTTTGATAAATCTTGATGTGTTGTCTTGAGAAAGACGAAGCGGAGAAAGTCTTTCTTGAGTTGCATGTGGGAGAATCTGGTGGTCACTTGGTGGTGATACCTTTATCATAAAGTCTTAAGAGCGGTTATTCTTGATAAACACTTTTAAGGGCGTATGCCTTGTGCGAAAATGTATCCTCATTTGTCGAGGGAAAAGCGTCAGGCGTACAAAATAACCTTCCCTTGCAACCCGTTATAGTCGATTCTCCTTGCAACAGTAGGGGCCTTGATATCATTGGTCCTAATAACCACAACAGCACAGTATATTGTGTGACCGAATTACCTCGATAATTACATTTTATTATTGGCTAAAACTGTTAACACAAATTAAATTGATAAAACTTTTACGAACTCCACATATCATTACCCGTTTTGGCATACGTGATTGTCTAGTCTTTGATAATCCTTCATACTTTTCCTCTCTTGAGATGGTGACTGCCTTAGAAGGAATAAATCTTAAGAGTATTATGAGATTACTACCCGAGTGCGGTAAGCGGAATCAACTAACAGAACGATCAAGATTATCAAAGAGAACGTGGCTGAAATCACAGAAGCGCTTTAACCTGCTAGCTGAATGCATTATTGGGTTGATAGGAAGTAACACCAGCTTCTATAGGGAAACTCCCCTTTTTTTCGTGTATGGCGGAGAAGCCATTTTGTCACCCTCATGTTTGCTTCTTCGCCAGCTTCGAATTGTCACAAAAGTTCAAGAAGAAGAATGTCCTTTAAGCCGTATTAATGCCTTGATGAAGTTGGAAGAAGTAAGAGGCCAAGCCAAAAGCGTAAATTTGATCAACATCAACAAATCGTAAAAACATGGTTTGATTCTAGATGCAGCTTACGATAGAAATTCCGAAGTAAAGCGTCTAGGTCTTAAAGTGGGATAAACCACACGAAGGGAAAGGTGAACACCCTAAATTTCAAAATTGTGGCTTGGGCCATTTTGATTCTTTGAAAAGTTGGGTCCTAGTTCCTTTAAACGCGAGTCTTGAAGGGCATTTCGACACCTACGGTGAATGGCTATGCCACGAAGATACTTTACTGATTTTATTTTGTATATTATGTAAATATTTCCTTTGTTCTTATTTTTGCTTTTGTTTTTCCATTTTATGATTTTGATTTGTTGGTTAGTCGGTTTGGTGTGTTTTGAAACATATGCATGCTTATATATTGAGTCATTCAGACATAGACCATAGAAATATCTCTTCGCTGAAATGACTTCCGAAAGATTGTACAAACATCAGTGATATATATTTAAAAATGATAGGAAATGTTGTTGTTTTTGAAAGAGTTTTCTAATTTCAATCTCTAAGTGAAGTTTGTATTATCATCTTTATCTTTTACGCTGTCCCTTTTCCCGTAAAGGAATGACTCAACAAGGATGTCTCCCTGTCAAAGTAGGTTGTTTTAGAAATAAAACATTCACGGGAGATGAATAAGGACGGTATTTAAAAAATTCTGATGAAGTCTGAAAAAAATGGCCAAGAAAATATCTAGATTTTTAAACATCACCCGCTCAGCTATCTATAAAGAAAAACAAAATAAAAATATATATAGAGTTGTGGGAAGTGTTTGTAAACCCACGGGATCTTGAAACGAATTCATTTGGCGGCCGGTTAATGCAATCACGATGCCAAGACAACCTTTGTCGAGAGTCTTGAGCGGGCACAATGGCGTGAAGAAGCAATGGATGAAATGAAAATCTAAAAAGAGTATAAGAAACCTCTTTCAAAAAGTCCTTTATTCTAATCCTAGAGCTTAAGTGGCCGAGGGATAGGAAGAGCGTCAGAGTGGGTTAAATGGCAACCACTGTCGAGGCTATGGATACTGTTGGCGGCGGTGGCCATGCCAGCGGTATTGAAGATTCTATCATAAAAATCATGACTTATTTGAACTTTAAGATTGTTATTGGTTGCATCTTTTAAAACTTGTTGGAAAAAGATAATAGTTGATAACGATGTTGATACGATTTAAGTTGTTGTTTTAAATTGAATTTTTCTTTGTTATCACGGTCGAATTATGCTTTTGGTAGAGATAACTTCTTCTACTAGTGTGTCGCCATTTTTTGGCAGCCAACCCAATTTTTTAATTGCTCTAAAAAAGGCCTGCACTTTTGTCTTCTAGCGACAAATAATGGTAGCATTGTCTGACTAGCCATTTTTTTATTTTTTTGCGACATTTGCAATTTGGTTTTGATTTGATTTTCTGGCCCGAAAGTAATGAAAATACCTTTCATCGTTTGAATAGTCGTTTTTTATTGATTTGTTGAAATACACTTGACCATTGGTTGATCACATTACTACAAAGATTTTTTCAAACTTATGTCTTTTAAGCCTCTCCTGCCTTGATTGCGCATTTCGATCTGTTTGATTACTAAACCTTTGAGCATGAAGATTTCTTGGTTTTATTTTTGAAGGTTATGGCCAGTTTAAGTCTCATATGTTTCTATTCTTATTGCTATAGGCTCTTGACTCATTGATTATATTGAGAAATTTTGGATTTCAATGTTCTAAAAACTTTGGAATGCAAACATTTCATTGCACAAACAAATGCATTGGTAAAGATTATAAATCAGTTAAAATAACAATGGTTTGGTAGTTGATTAAATCTTTTAGTTTTAATTCTAAATTGATCTTGGACATATTGTTTTATGAGTTGACTTTTCATGAAGCGATCAATAGTTTTAAATCATATTAGCGTGATTAAATTTAACCTTGGTGCAAAACGATTGATTGACACAATGGATCGATGGATATGGTGTTGGATTAGATTGTACACTTGGCAATGGATGTAACATATGGTGTTGGTTGCATTTTAGTGAATGGCATGTATTAATATGATGATACACCCTATTTGTTGGCCCGATCACATGGTATAAGCGATTATGGTTTAACAACATGCCGACAATTAATACAATGCGTGTGATTGTTAATCCACCGCCTTCGCATGCATGGAGTTATTTCCAGTCTCTTCGAGCGCTGAGGTTGTCAAACCCTATCGTTTTTTAATCTGGGCATTGTTTCATTCAGTTCGAACCTTAACATGTACATAAGCCATGGCTCCAGTCGTAAGGGCGAATTAGCAGATTCCAAGCATTGCTGGTGTTTGATGGCGCTTATAGCGATATGGAAGAGTTTGGGTGGCTCGCTTTCATAAAGAGCTTCGATGGTTATAACTTCACTGTGGCTCGGAAATTTGCCTTGTCATTCGATGGTTGGCCGGTGGAAGTTGGAGATGTCCGGCGAAATCGAGCAGTTTCTCGGCTTAGCGGCGGCTGCTGTCAAAGGACAAAAGTGGTCGAAAAGTTGCAGGGTAGATGATGTCCATGGACATTACTGTTCCAATCTCGCCTGATCAACTCATCACGATGAGAGAGTGCGCCTACAAGGATGTTGAAACCTTTGGTGAATCGCGGTGATTATCAAACAGTTTGTAAATTGTGAAGGCATGTACGGGTTTGTCTATCTGTTTTACTTGCGTTTATTAATGGTTTTATGGGATTGAACTAATTATGCCTCACTATGCGCATAGAAGTTTGTTCAAAATGACTGCTTGATACAAGCGTAGCCAGGTGACACTAGCCTCTTCCATGTGGGGTTGATTAAAATGATTTTGGTTCATGAATTGGGGGTTGCGTCGTGATTCTTGGCGTGAGTTTCTGGTAGTAATGGCTTTGAAGAGTCTAACCCTCCACGGGTGGATAAGCCCATGGTATTAGAGAAAACCTACCTGTGCCTTTTAGTGTTTTGTTACCCAAACCCTAAGCTTTGAGTCACCTATGAATTAGATGCATGGAACGACTAAGCGAGACCCATGAGTTACTTCAAGCCTACAACCACAAGGACTAGAGTGAAGGTTGGTGCTAATACTAGAAGCAAGAAAAATGCAAAGGTTGATCTCATGGAGAGGAATAAAAATAATCCCCCTGCCAAAACAGATCCCATCATGGTAAGTGAGGACTCAGATTCGAGCATCGAGCGTTTCATGAAGTATCCTTATTCCATGGGATTGTGTGGCAAACCTCCTTTTGATTTCGTCAAGAACTTACCTCTTGTCTGCGGGATAATCTTGACTTTCCTGGTATCGAACCACCCCATGAAACCCTGGAATCATCAAAACCCCTTACGATTTCAATTGTTCCACCTTGCGTTCAGTGTGGGTTGTGGTTGGAAGATACTACTTGGATGTCCAAGAATTGCAATCAAAATTCCGCGATTTGGAAAACCAAGTGGCAAAGCTCCCTGGTCATAATGCAAAGAACAACGACAACGAAAACACCGAACTTCTGGGTTCAATCACGTTCAAAAATGTTGAGTCTGCCACCGCGATTGTCGATTCAAAATTGACATAATCTCATGTGGTCTAGCTGGTATAACCCTTGCTCATTTATATGGGATATTCGTGAACTCTGTGTACATTATTGACTCGCTTGGTTATATAAACATGCACTACTGTATATTACTGTATATGATTGGATTTGTTAAAATCAAATTTTGTTTATAGTATGAGTTGGTTGGTTTTGATTTTGGTAATAGTATGAGTTGGATTTGGTTTTGATTTTGGTAATCAATTGTTGGATTCATTTGATTTAAATTTGTTACGATTGAAGGTTCTGTTGTGTCTATTATAGGCAAGTTGTTTTGCAACATTTTGAAACACAATCTATATGGTAATTCAAATTGGTTATGACACATCTACCGTGGTTATTTGTTGCTTTCATGTAACTTTGACCAGCCTGGATATGATTTCGATTTTGTTAAAAAAAAAAAAAAAGGGTTTTGTTTTATATTTAGAATTGATGTAAATCATAACAATAACCCGACTTCTTGTCAGTCATTTTGTAAGGCAATTCGACCCTGTTCTGTTGAGAAATTAAACAACACAGTATTTTTAGTCACAAACGAAGTTATAAAACAAAATGACATGCCCAGAACAAAGAATTTGTCTATAATTGTATTAAACCCTATCTTGTTTGAATGTTGTTCACGTTATGGTTAGTAATACTATTCGATTTTAACTGTGTCATACCCAGCAATTAAAATGGATGATGATTTTGGTCAAAACTATTACACATGTTTTGTTTAAATGTGTATCGTAACAGCTTTCACTTATTTGATCAAAATAGAATGAATATCGCGCTGAATCTTACAGGTTTTCTATCGTTACTATTGATTGAAATGATATCCGTATTGCTACAGCTGTAACGTATGTTTGATCATATCGATTATAGTTAGGTTGTGGCAAATCTTATTTGATATGGTTACTATCCTATTTGATTATGATTATTGATTACGATTGTATCGTATCTCATTCGAACTTGATTCAATGTCCAATTTCGACCTGTCAAAGTTTGACTATACCTTATGGTAACTAAAGACAGAAATATTTTGGTACTCTGTTTCAATTGAATTTCTTTGGATGCGATTTGATTTGGATGATAATTTCAAATTGGATTATTAGTGACTCGTTTTGAGGATTATTAAAAGATGATTTGATTTGATTTTATCTGATTGAGATCTGGTCCTGTTGGCTATTTTTTGACTAGCTACAGAATCAGATGATTTTGTAGCTGAGTTTGTAGAGTCAAAATTTTATTGTTTTCTTAATAAAATATTCTTCTAACTTGATTTTTGGTGTCTATTGCAGGTAGATTCGAATTGGAAATAGATATGAGGACCAGTTGGAGGATATCTTAAGGATTTCACCTGCATTTTTAGTTACTTAGTTTAAGGGATTTTCGGATTATTCCCAAATTGTGTAAAACGATTTACTATTATTCACAAGGATGTTTTACCTTGTGAGAAACCTATTTAAACTTATGATTTTGTAATAATCTATCATCCTCAGTTGTGGGAGAACAAGGATATGTAACTCTGATTCAAACTGGAGCAGAATTGGTGTTTTTTCATAGCTTTTGCTTTTCAATATATCAACACTTTTTTCCTGGTTTAGTATATCATTTTGTTTATGGTTTAGTATTACTTTGTTATCTAAATCAAATGCAATTGATATAAATTTTTACTGATATACATATCTTGTTTCTTCCAAATAGATAAAAGACATAACAGTTGTTAGTTCAATTTGTGAATCATATCTTTGTCTTCTTCATAAATTGAACTGTAATATATAGATTTGCTGCATAATAGGTTTCCCTTTTGCAGGAATTTATAATCAAAAAATTGTTATGATATTCTTTTATGTCTTGTTTGTCCTGTATAACACTTCAAGGAGTAGCATAGCTGATCGTTCTCGAGAAGCTTAACGACTAAATGGTGTGAATTTCTTCCTCCAACTAGCTTAAGAAGTCATCATACACAGGGCATACTTGGAGCGTTTCCAGGTCAATTAGTATTTAGTTTATTGTTTTCATTAAATAGTTTAATTTAGATATAATTATAATTAGATTTATATTAGATTGTTTTATTTCACTAAATTATATTAGATTGTTTAATTTCAGTAATTAATTTCCCTTTCATAAAATAAATCATAAAATCAAAAAAAACATTCCTTGCTGTCTTAGGGCAGTGAACAATTGAGTTTTGCAGGTTTTAATCAAATCTATAGGTTGTTTATAATGTATATTTGTGAATAAGTGATTTTGCAGCTGATAATTAGATAGTTGATTTGAGTTATTACATGAGTAATTAGTAGTTTATATATAATAGTTAGAGTAAGTGTACTTAGTTTTAGTTTATTTAGTAGTTTGTTTTATTAGTTTTTAGTTTGTTTTATTAGTTTAGTTTGTTTTATTAGTTTCTAGCTTCCTTTCTTTTAGTTAGTTTCTTGTATTTAGTTATAGTTTGATTTGTTTATTAGTTTAGTTAGATTGTTTAGCTCATATCAATTCCCTCTTTGGTTTTCATTGAAGACCTTAGAGCGGCCAACAAAGCCGTTAAAATCGTCAGGGTGGTCCATTCCAAACAGCTTGGGTTATTTAGACAACCCCGGACCGGTTCCACTCTCCCAGTTGACGGACGGTCATTTTCGCCCGTCAACAAGCCCGAAATAGAAAAACCATTCCACGTCGTGGATTTCAATAGGTCTTGTGGGCCATTGATCTTTGATTATCGGTTCAGAAATTTTCCACTTCGGTGTTCGGGAGGAGCACAGTGCGATTTTTTTGAAACTCTCGAAGTCTAGGAGTTCCAAAGTCCCTAATTCTCTGGATATTGGAGATTTAGCCCATGGATTTTGGCCCAAGGTCCCTTGAAGGACTTGTGAGTACTCAGGGACTCCCGAAAAGTGGATTTTTCACTCGGGAAGAAGGACATAGGACCTATGAAATCTGTTTTGAGGGCTCGAAAGGATCATGTGAGTTGATCTAGCTCCCGAATTCAAATGATCCTAGATTGGGAGGTCCCGTAGACCCCAGAGAGTGGTTGGGGGTTTGCATCACCACATAATGACCTTCCATATATGGTGTTATTTGAACTATTTGATGGATGATTCCATTCATTTACGACCTTTTTAGTGAACCCTCACAAGAGTGGGAGCGAAATGGTATATTGAACTGCCACAACATTCCTTTACCAACTTCAACTCTTTAGCTGTGGATTTTTTGACACATTTCCAACTCTCGATTCAGTATGAAACTGGTACAGATATTTGAACTTTGCTTAATAAATACACCTCCACTCATATATATGATCATATTCATGAATGGAAGTGATGAAGATGATTTATTAAAGACACCATTCCAGACCAACTTATGGTAGATTGGTTTACCAAGTCACTTTTTCCACCCATCGCTAGAGATGTCCCCATGGGAGGTGTTGTCACTGAGGAGCAAGCCATCAGTCGTGCACAATATTTGGACTTGGTATATTCCTAGTTTGGGACACTTTACAATATGATCCCTCATGCTCCTTTCTTGTCAAATGATATGAAAAGACCTATTTCAGAAGCCTGTGTAAATGGCATGGTGGGTTCTGTTACCAACACCAAAACTTCTTCCTCTCCTGCTCAAACCTTCGAGGTGAATGCAATCCATTCCACTTTATCTCAACAACCTGGAGGTAAGAATAAAAAGAAGGGTAAATCCAAGAAATATTCTAAACAGTAGGAGAGTACAAAAAATTGTTGATACCCAACCGAAAAGGAAACTTAAGCTTCCCTGCATGATTTGTACGGAGTACCACTACACGAAAGACCACCCTCATCGTGAGAAAGTCAAAAAATTTATGAAGGGTACCTCCCTACCCATAGCATTAACTGACCCTTTCCCAAATCAACAACAAGAAATGGTAGTACAAAATCCTGCCCCTCCATAAGAAGGCAACACAGGTCATTCCCACCATGGGGATGCTTCCTCAAATTCCACTCAGGTTTTTATTTGTAAGGATACGGTTAGTCTAACAACCAGAGCTAAGACTTATGACACTCCTCCAGAAAATCATGCCAATGGAGGTGATATCAATTATCCCTCCACTTACACTCCTCCTCCATCCTCCACCCCTCTTAAGATAGAGAGGCTTGTTGTTGACTCAATTTTTCACCCACCCAAGGGAACAATTTGAAAATCGCTATTTAATCCAAGTGCCCGCACTACTAAAAAATACAACATTGTTGAAGATTTGGTGCAAGAACCTTGTGCTACGTTGACACTTGAAGTTCTACGAACTGTCCAAGTCAACATAGAACCTTGTTGTCAGCCATTGGAGTTTTGGCTCCATAGGTGTCAAATATGATTATGTTTAATATGGACTATTTCTAACCAAGGCTCTCCCACCACATGGAATTCCAAATTCAGACTATGGTTCATGGGGAGAACATCCATCACACTATTTTGGATGAAGGAGCTTCCACATGTGTCATGATTGTCCTACTAGAGAGCCATTGGTTCTCCTGAAATTAACCAGTCTCCTACCACCCTTAAATGTTTTGATGGACGTGGTTTCCAACCTTATAGACTCTTGCAATATTTCGATGTGGAATTAAAGGGAAAATTCATTTCTATTGACATTGAAGTGGTTGATGCACCCCTGGATTATTATTTGTTTCTAAGTCACAGTTGGTTCTATGCGATGAATGTTGTCACTTATTCAGTCTTTCGCATTTTTCAATTTCCCCATTAAGGGAAAATTGTGATTGTTGGCCACCTTGATTATTGCACACCAGATCTCAATATTTCTACAACAAATAATATCCCTTTCCTAGGACAATGTGATCTTAAGTATGAAAATGTGGGGATAAGTCTCCTCAAGGATTCCTCACTCATGGGAGTTTTTCCCTTACCTCCCCCCAATCCCCCACATGAGTTTTCCATGTTAAATATGATTATGGGTATGGTGCAACAATCCTCGAGTAGTGCTAGCCGAAAAACCCCCCCTATGGCTACACCAGGGTTTACAATGTAGGAAGATATATAACTGTTTAAAAGTATCCTACCTCTATAATACCCCAAACATACCCCAGACTTATGCAAGAAAATTAAAATAAGAAGGATCCAATAACTGTACCTTTACTCCGTGTCCGGTGTAGATCCTCTCGCGCTTGAAGTCTCTGCTGACTACAAACCTCATCCCAAGGCTAGCCTTCATTCAAAGACAGATAAATAGGGAACTACAAGCATACATTTCATACATAAATAAGGTATATATGTTATAATAAAAACATAAATCAAATGAAAGCATTCGACACATCATGTTCTGGGACAGGAAAAGTACTTCTTTTATTGATAATACAGTGATTACCACAACCAAAGTCATCTACTACTCCTCGAACCTGGTTTGGGATCCTCTTCACCAAGCTCCAAGTGCACCTCCGTGTATCTTTCTCATATCAACCATCTTCTTAGGAAATGGAATGGGCTTATGATGGAGGAAAAAGGGCAAAGTGGGTAATTTTGAGGCAATTCTCACAACAAGGCTGCAAATGCTTGGGGAAAGGAGGGGATGTGAAACAGGTGGAATTTCACTGTTCTTATGCTTATATTTGGAATGAGACCCCAAAAAATCCTTTTATATGACAAAAGGATGGTTATTCGGTTGGGTGATGGGCTATAGGTGGTGGATTAGTTGGGAAACTACCCAATAGCCCGTAATCTCAATGAATTCCTTGCAATTTTTTATTTTTTTAAACTTTAGAAAGTATACAAGGGTTGTAGTGGTGTAGTGGTGTGTACGTGGGATATAGTGGTGCAGCAAGCATGTGTACATGTGCAGTATTTGTGCAGAGCGCGTACATCTTTAAAAACTGAGTTTTTAAGAAGAGAGACTCAGTGATGGCTTGGAAAATATAGAAAGTAAGAGGTCCAAGTGCCAGGTATGCATGTATGGAGAAATTTAGGGTTATAAAACATTCCCCCTAATGTGTGAGGTCAGAAGAGCATCTGATGGCTGAAATACATTAGAAAATCTTCACCAATGTATGAAGTGAGTGAGCTCAGGACCAGAGTTCGGGAGGTGCCATCTGCAAAAATAACAACTGTCTCTCGAAGGCGAGCATACCCATGCTCAGGATGAAATAAATCATGGCTTCCAATAAAATACACTATAGATCCATGTCATATAACTATATAAAGTATAGTCGCGAGCAATACACAATGGATCTACATCTCAAAATCAAAGATATGCATGTATAGTATCCATCTTCAAGAAGCTAATGACGCCTGATGGCTAGAGATGTGGCCTTCAGAGCTCGAGAAACAACTTTAAGATCTTCAAAACTTAGGTAGGAGCGTAATGTGAGTGTATGACTTCACTACCTAGAGGTCTTCAATGTCTCATCGAGAAAAGAAAAGAAGATATCGGTGATCAGGCAAAGAACTTCATTGATTTCGAACAAGGAGTTGATTGGGATTTTGGGATGGTCGGACATGAGATCAAGAGAGAAACTATAGAAAAGTCGAATCAGTATGGGTGAAACTTACCTTGGACAAGAGCACGAAAGATGATCAAACTCATGCAACATGACATTGACATAAGTTCACAATGCAGAAGGAAACACAAACTCTCCATGTGTTTGGAAGAATAACCAAATGGAGGAGGAAATAGTTCTATGTAGCGAGAACAAATTCCTAAGGTCATATTAAATCCCAAATCTTGACGAACAAATAGAAGGATGTGCTTTGTCCAAGGGAGACTCATTATGCTGCCAAAAAAGAATATATATTTCCCTTCCTCTTTTTGGGGTTTTTTTTTATTTTTTTTGTCTTTTTCAATATTTTTAAAGAGCTTGAAAAATAATAAAAGAATGCTACATTACAAAGGAGGAATGAGTGTCGCAAGCATACTAGTTCTAAGCGCAAGGAAAATAGTAATTCTCAGAGCAAGGAGACATGTACAGAAAAAAGGAGACTCGCGGAAAATTCCTTCATGGGTCAAGGTGTCAGGTCGCAGAGGCAAAGTGCTACAAGGCTTGCATATAAGGCATGCTTCAAAGGTTTAGTTGAGGGAAACATGGATCTAGCATTAGGCCAAAGACACAGAGATGAAAATGAAAATAGCAAGACACAATGAAACCCCCTTCAATGTATTTTTCATGAGCCTAGAGAAGGTAAGCTCAGTAGTTTTTTCACGTTTAGAGAGTCTGAAAAAACGTAAAAGAAGACTCCACTGGGGTACCTTTTTCGGAAGTAGTCTAGTCGATTCCAAAAAGGGATAAAATTTCACCGAAAAGATGTATATTCAAAACCATTTTAACGAGTGTGACATAGACAATATCACTCGACAATCTTTTCAATTTTAAGAAATCTGAAAAGAGCTTAACTATGGACTCACTACCTTTTTCTAGATTTAGTCTCCTTAGCCCGAAAAAGTATAAAATTTACTTAGGATAACTCTCCCAGTCAGATGAATCTCCCGAGGTGTACCATTTTCCTCCATAATCTACAGGCCATAAAGAGGGGTAAACTCATGGCAATATATGTTCTTATGTGACAATTTAATGAGTGTCAAGGAACAAGGTCACTCGATGATCTTTTCAATTTCAAGGAGACTGAAAAGAGCTTAACTATGGACTCTGTAGGGGATGTTCTTCTGGACCAATTTAACGAGTGTGAAATAACAAGGTCACTCAGAAATATTTTCAATTTTAGGGAGTCTGAAAAGAGCTTAACTATGGATTCTATGGGGGTTCCTTTTTCGTAAATTTAGTCCCTCAGGCCCGAAAAAGGGTTAAACTTATACCTGAGAATACTCTTCTAGAAAACCAAAGTTCCTAGAGTATACCTTTGTTCATAAAATTGACCATCTAGACCGAAAAAGGGGTAAACTATCGTCGGACAGACGTGTCTTCAAATCAGAGTTTGGCGAGCGTGAAGGGAAACAAGATCACTCGACAATATTTTCATGTTTAGAGAGTCTGAAAAGGGCTTAAAGAAGACTCCAGGGAGCTACTTTTCTCAATTAATCCCGTGAGATAACTTATACCAAGAGGGGGAAGCAAGGGCTCCCATGCCCCCATTGGATAAACCAATGGGTCAATTGTCGAGACCATTTCTCGAGAAGGAAAACATGAGTGAACAAGTTCCTTCTTAGGATAAATTGAACGTCGAGGATAAAATGCCAAATAATTAACCTGTGGTGGGGTAGAGTCTACACGAACACAAGGAACATATAAAGGGGCAACCTGAACTAACGTTGAATTAGGATGATGATTATCAGATGCCAACTGGTCGATAGTGACAATGCTTCCATTATGAGGGAAATGCATCACCGAGAAGAGAATAGACATCACAACGTTCATAGAATATACATAATCATGCTCGAGAAGCATATTGAAATCTAATGGGTCTTGCACCACTATAACATTGACAAGGACAATATTCCCACCTAATGAGATAGGAAATTGGGGAAGAACCCCCAAATATTCACTAGGACATTTGTCAAAAGCCAATAGCTCATGCGAAGCAGACACAAGATCGAGAGATCCCAAGACTTTCCAAACCAAGGAGGATAAAATACTTGTAGAGTCTCCTTCATCCACAATACATTGATAAATGTTTTTTGAATTAACTTCAAACCTTATTTGAAAAGGTGTGGAAGAAGGAAGATGAGGCTCAACAAGATCATTCCAATCAAAGGAACCCATCCTAGGGCTTGGAGGGGGTGTGCTCGAAGTGAGCGGAATTCCCCCTTGTTCTGAAATTACTGAACTAGAAATGATAAAAACATAGTCGATAGACACATCACTCCCCAGGAGAAGAGTGGGATCAGCTAAATATTGCATCGGCGTGACCACTTTGGTAGACTCGACACTCTCCAAGAGAAGAGTAGGATCAGCGGAAGACTGCATCGGCATGACCACTTTCTCAACCAGTGGTTGAATAGGTTGTGAGAAAACATGGTCTACAGGCACAACACCCCCCAAAAGAGAAGTGGGATCATCTGAAGAATGTATTGACACAACCACGTTGGTAGACTCGACACTCTCCAATAGAAGAGTGGGATCATCCGAATACTGCATTGGTGTGACCACTTTCTCAACCACTGGCTTAATAGGCTACAAGGAAACTTCAAAAGACTCAGAATCAGAAGAGCTTGCAGACAAAGACCACAATATTTGTACCTCTAGAATACCAGAGCACAAATGAGTAAGTTGATCTCCCTTTCAAAGCTTACAAGGTAACTTAGGCTTACATCCTATCCATCTAGGTTTCTCAACATAATCAATGCCCCCAGCATGACTAGCAGTGGTTGGTTGCATATCTCCAATATGACTTGCATAGGTTGGTGATTGAACTCCAGTATGACTTGTAGGGACTAGGTTCATGCCCCAAGCATGACTTGCATAGGCTAGGTGCTAGTCTTCAACATGATGTGTAGAGGTTGAGGAACCATTTCCAAAATGACTCGCAGAGGTTGGTGATTTCTTCTTCCTATTATTTCTCTTTCTATTCCATTTAGAATTTTGGTTACTTGTAATTGTACTTTCACCAGAGGCGGGAGAAGGAGGAGGAGAACACTTTGTTGATGAAGGAACATCAACATGGTTCCCATGACATAAAGTTCTTAACTTAGAATCGTCAAGAGCATGCGTGACATTTGGAATGGTACCAAACCAAATCGGTAGTCCCACATTCAACCCAAGAATGTACAAAGTGGCCATCAAAGGGACATCAATGTTTCCAAAGAAAGGAAAAGCACAAGAATACCCTTGTGAAGGGGTTCCTTGGTTGGTATCGTCGGGAACTTTATCCATGAAGATCTTATGCGCAGTTTCTCCCCTTGCGGGATCCTTCAAGTTTGTAAATGTCTCAGACACTGAGTCTTGGTGAACCAGTGGTATAAAAACAACACCTATAAAGAGGCGGCTCCATGTTTCTAAGTGGAAGACCGAAAATTCCTCACGACTGATAGAGTGGGTGGTCTACCACCTTAGGTCAGAGACCCAAATAAATGACTAACTAACTCACTATGGAAAACTAGGGAGCATAGAACACACACTGAAAATTCCTAAAGGCAAATCAAGAACACCACTATCTAGTAGGAGGAATAGTTACACCAGCCAACACTATATCAACTTACCAGTGCAAGTGCAGCTTGAAAATGGAAGCACCCTCCGGGTATACTCTACAAAGCATGGCTCGACGTCTACCCTTGGTACCGTGGTATACCCCCCGCAATCACCTGTGTAAGTCCCTAGGATAAGGACAACTAAGTTTCCAGCGCGTAAACAATCACTATGCGGGTACAACCAACAGTCAGGTGGATCGCAATGAGCAGGATAAAAATTCTGAAACCTACCAAGGGTATCGAGAGAAAGTGGTATGGAAGATAACTAAGGATCTCGAATGAATTCATGGTCCATGAAGATCTGTAGGCAAATGCAACAGATAGTATCCCAAGTCAAGTCCTCAATATGTGTTCCCCACTACGCTTGGTCCAGCTTTGGAGGGGTTATCTCCAATACCTTTCCACACACAACCTCGTGTTTAGCCCTTGTGTTAGAGGGGGGTCCCAGATAACTTTCACATCACTGGACTTTTTACACGCCCTAGCTCAGACTCCAATGTTTTTTTATATGCCTTGAAGAGTTTCCTCTCCAACCTGATTCAAGGCTCTAGCCTAAACTAGTTGATTGACCCTACAAACATAAAGTCTAGTAAATTTTAATTAGCATTAATTTTAAATGGCTTGTTTTAACTCAAAGGAAATGGAAGTGAAAGTAGTGATGTGTATGGTAGACGACAAAGGAGAAGTAAACAAAACTGAAAGAAAAATTACTTCTAGTTAACAATAAATATTTGCAACTAACTCCTTAACCAACCTTTCATAACTAACTTTTTCAAGATCTTTAAAAGGAAGACTTAAAATGAAATTTCACTCGACTACAAGCTACTTAATGTTCTAAGAAATCAGTAAAGAACTTAAAAATTGAACTCATTTTTCATTTCAAGTAAAATAACTAAACCCTAACTACTTTACCAAACTAAGAAATGAAATATTTTTCTTTTCTTTTTAAAATGCTTCAAATAAGAAACTTGAAATAAATATTTTTTCTTTTTCTTTAAAGCGATCGAAAGGGGAAAAAGTGAAAAACAAGACAAGACTAAAACTAACCTCTGGCCCACTGCGGATCCCAAGGAGTTGCTAAAGACACCAAAACAGGTTGATAAAAAACTCTAAGACTTGCCCAAAACCCTTTCGAAGTAAACACAAGAAATCTTTAAAAAGATAAGAAAACTGACATCTAACCCAGGATTTGACTGTAAAAACCAAAGACACTGTATGTAATCAAGAAACCCCAAGAAGTAAAACTTCAATCAGGGAAGAGGTTGACTACCTCTTCTTAAAAACAATTTCTTGACACAGGTACTCTATTGATGCTTAAGTATCCTGCATATGTACGCGGGTTGTCTATAAAGTAGGTCATGTATGTATGTGTGTTGACCCACAACAAGTCGCGTACACCTCTGTATTCCTTGAAAAAAAAGAAATGAAATAGATAGAATGATAGGGTAGGGAGAACTGGTATGAAACCAATAGGTGACCAGAATCCCTTAAAGACTCAGCAGACTCAAAAAGAAACTCAAAAGGTATAAACCCAATCAAACACCCAAAACAAATCCCCTAAAACCCTAGAGGCTTTCCACAATATGGTCACCAGTTCTGTTAGCGGGAAAAACCCCCCTATGGCTACACCAGGGTTTACAATGTAGGAAGATCAATAACCGTTTAAAATTCTCCTACCTCTCTAAATACCCCAAACATACCACAGACTTATGCAAGAAAAGTAAAATAAGAAGGATCTGGTAATTGTACCTTTACTCTGTGTCCGGTGTAGATCCTCTCGCGCTTGAAGGCTCCGCTAACTGCAAACCTCCTCCCAAGGTTGGACTTTATTGAAAGACAGATAAACAGGGAACTAAAATCATACATTTCATACATAAATAAGGGTTATATGTTAGAATAAAAACATAAATCAAATGCAAACATTCGACGCATCATGTTCTGGGACAGGAAAAGTTCTTATTTTATTGATAATACAATGATTACTTACAACCAAAGTCGGCTATTACTCCTCGAACCTAGCTCGGGATCCTCTTCACCAAGATCCAAGTGCACCTCCATGTATCTTTCTCCTCTCAACCATCTTCTTAGGAAATGTAATGGGCTTATGATGGAGGAAAAAGGGAAAAATGGGGAATTCTGAGGCAATTCTCACAACAAGGTTGCAAATGTTTGGGGCAAGGAGGGGATGTGAAACGAGCAGAGTTTCACTGTTCTTATGCTTAGATTTGGAATGAGACCTCAACACCTCCTTTTATATGACAAAAGGATGGTTATTTGGTTGGGTGACGGGCTATAGGCGGTGGATTAGTTGGGAAACTACCCAATATCCCATAATCTCAGCGAATTCCTTGCAACTTTTAAATTTTTGCAACTTTAGCAAGTATATGCGGGTTGTAGTGTTGTAGCTAGCATACGTATGTGGGATATAATGGTGTAGCAGGCGTGTGTACATGGGAATTATTGGTGCAAGGAGTGTACATCTTCAAAAAATGAGTTTTTAAGAAGAGCAACTCAGTGATGGCTTGGAAAAAATAGCAAGTAAGAGGGCCAAGTGCCAGGTATGCATGTATGGATCAATTTAGGGTTATAATAGGTAGTTCCTAGCCCATATGCCACTAAAACACTAGAAGACATCATGTCACTTATTATGCCAGAGTCCTGTATTCCACAAGATATGGTACCTAAACCTTCCCTTCCTCTACCTATATTAGTTGATCCTCTTTATTCCTCCCTCTCTAGTGAACCTATACCTATTAGTAACAAGGAGGCTAAGAGAGTGCAGAAAAATATTCGGAAGAGTCGCGACATNCATCATGTCACTTATTATGGCAGAGTCCCGTATTCCACAAGATCTGGTACCTAAACCTTCCCTTCCTCTACCTATATTAGTTGATCCTCTTTCTTCCTCCCTCTTTAGTGAACCTATACCTATTAGTAACCAGGAGGCTAAGAGAGTGCAGAAAAAGAGTCAGAAGATGAACTGGAGTTTAGGGTGCATGTCTCCATCCTTTGGACATCATACTGAAGTTAAACCGCCAACTTCTTTGGATGATGTTGGGGGAAAAGTAACAACCTTTGAACACCATGTTGGGAAAAAACCTGCCAATAGGTATCAATCAATGTACCAACCTTTGGACATCATGTTGGGACCAAGCTCGTTTATGGGTATTATAATAAGCATAGTTTATTCTCGTTTTTCAGGCTCGTCAAAAATGAAACCAACTCTGAGCACAGTTCTCTTTTTGTGTCAAGCACGTTAAAAATTGAAAAAAACTATAAGCATACTTTGTCGTCCTTCAAGCTCATTAAACGACAAAGAGTCATCTTTCGAGTGGTAGTTTACCCATTTTTCAGCCTCATAAGACTAACTATGAAAAATGTATACTCTAGTCAATTATGACTAGAAGAGTTCTCCCTTTTATTGTTTTATACTTTTTCGAACTTGGGGGACTAAATTTATGAAAATGAACATCCATGGAGTTGTATTTAAGATATTTTCAGATTTTCTAAACCTGAAAAGACTGCTGAGTTTTCCTTCTTTGGACTAGTAAAACATGCATTGAAGGACCCATACAGAGTTGAACCCCTCCTTCTTGGGGTTCATTAAACATATTATGAGGGACTCATCGAAGAAGAGATATACCAAGAATCTATTATCCACTTCAAGCTCGTTAAAAAACAAGAGGTACTCGCCAATCATGGTAGGGGGGGAATTGAAGGAAGTGGGTCAAGTTTTTGGAAAGAATCATGGCAGTTGTTTGTTCTCTCCCTTGAAAATGGCACTTGTTTTCATTTCATCTTATAGTTGGGTAATCTACTTGTCTCTGATTTATACCAATCCCATGAGTCCTCATACTCCTTCACCTCACCTGAAGAGTGCTCCATTGATCATCACACTATGATTTGGTCTATGTCTCAGTCGAGTCCATGATGCGAAGTCATTTTTCATGCCTCACAATGTTCAAGAGATGTTTCACCTCAAACCAACCATTCTACAGTACTACCATCTTTCATCCTCATGTCAGTCCATATTCATTTAATCCACTATCTTTCATAAGTTTCTGGTGTCAGTTTCGTGTCAATGATGGGGGATACATCATGGCCCTCCTTCAACAAGTCTATTCATATTGACTTCAACACATTATCTAGGAATTAGACACAGAAACCAATTAGTACCTTGGAGCCAACACGCCTCAATGGTAGGTTTCCTAGCCTTCCATGGTAGGTTTACACCATTGGTCTATGATCGAATGATTCCATGCATTTTCAACTTTATATCATTTGTTCACACTCACTGGAATGTATTAGGGTACCCTTGGATTCATTTTCATCATTTTTTATTTCCCTCACACTTGTTAATGGTATACATCAACGATCGGTGATCAAGTGGTTTCTACCATGCTCGACACCATGGCATCTATTCACATCTCTAGAATCGTACTATTTTGGGATCGAGATGAAGACTGTGGATTGGAATCTCACTATGTTATGTTCTTTACCCAAACTACGATGTATATCATTTGAATATGTAGAATATTCTAGTATAACCACCATATTGGTAATCTCACTGATGTATATGTTGTCACACAGATCCAATTTGTATTGGTCTGTGGCTATGTTTTTGTCATATCATAGATCCACTGTGTATTCTTTTGTAGCTATGACCAAATCATGTCATGGAGTTATGGATCCACATTGTATCTCCAGTGGCCATATCCTTAGTCAATACTTTCATGGATTCACAATGTATTGGTCGGCAACCATGCTTTGAGTCAATTTACTCTGAGCATAGGTATGTCTTCCTCAGGGATGATACATATATATTGTTGGATGTTTGTTTGTCGTCAAGCTCTCCTACTCCAGTGCCCTTACATTAATATTTTTTAAAGTGTTTCATCCATCAGTCTCTCCTCTGACCTCACACTTTAGGGTGCATTTGTTACACACCAAATTCCCGCACTACTAGGTGTCGCACTTATGTATCTCATTCTAAAAGTGTTGTAAGTGTCGTATGCACCTTACTCAGTGTCGCATGCACTTTAACAAGTGTTGTATGCACCTTACTAAGTGTCTTATGCACTTTATTAAGTGTCACAACTTTGACACCATGGAAGAACATTTTTCGTAATACCTAATAAATGTGGAGGAAAAAAAATCATCATGAGAAGGTCGAAAAATTGTTTTTTACCATGAGATTTTGACCATTTTTTAAGGTTAATTCTGCCCTTCCCATGTATAGGGAGCATTGAACTCTTATCAATGCTCCTTCCCTTCCCATGTATAGGGAGCGATGACAACACTATGTACTCAATACTAGGGGATATTTGAAGTGGTTAGAGGGATTTATAACTAACCCACCTTTTTCTAAGGACCATCTCTGAGGAGATGCGGTTTGTTTGGGTTGAATCATATCTCATGGATCCATCTTAGGCTAAAATCGCAAGTTATGGAGAAAAATCCTTAACCATTTCCTAAAATTATTCATGGTGGTTAAGCCACCAAATCCTATATGATGAGTGCATTCCAAGGTGAAAGGAGGAGAAAGGATTTCATAGTGTCAAACCTTTGATCTTAGAGGAAGGAATCCATCAAAGCATCATCATTCTAATCTTGAGTCATTCAGGCAAAGACTGGACTGTAGAGCTTGGAGGAGTAGCAGGTGTTGTTATGTTCTTTTTTGACTTTCTTCATCATGATAGAAGCTTGGGCAACAAGACCAAACATTGAATATTAGTGAGGACAACCGTTGAAAATGAGTTAGTCACACTTATTTCTTCTATCTTCTCTGCCTATAGACATAAAGAATAGATCTAAAGGAATGTTGGTGTCCATTTGTTTGTTATTTTGTCTTCAAGAATAAGGGTCTATATATCCAAGGGATATTTTACATGTTCATAGGGGGAATATTTTGTAACACATATAGCATTGGATTTATCGTTGATCTGGTATTAGTTAGAGAATTGACTAAACATTTTTAAATTTTTTCCGAATTATTTTATTTTCTTGCAATTTTAAAAGAGAATTATCTATCTTACCATTGGTCAAATGATTTGAAATTTTATTTGAACTCTTATTGTGGATCCGGTTGTGGATTTGATGGGATTC
Source organism: Picea sitchensis (assembly GCA_010110895.2). Taxonomy (NCBI): domain Eukaryota; kingdom Viridiplantae; phylum Streptophyta; class Pinopsida; order Pinales; family Pinaceae; genus Picea; species Picea sitchensis. Next base: position 85,750 of record SNQJ01S0013722.1, on the reverse strand, counting down.
AAAACCTGGTTTAATTTGTTGGAAAATCTTTCAAAGCTGCACGTATTTGTTGTGCTTGACAAACTCTGCACTTACCTCTTTATCCTCAGTGTTCTTCTTTGGGCCACTATATTTATTCACAAATTGGCATTTTGTGGTTGCATTGGTCGTACAGATGATAGTATTCAATGCATTGAGGAAAACACTAGCATTTAATGCATTGAACTCTCACATTATAGACGACCATCCTTCAATTGTGGCAGGTATGCTCATGAAAAAATCATGTTCTATCTTAGATAAAAGTAAGTAAACATAGATGAAGGTATGAGATTGAACAAGATTTTGATAGCTATACTTGAACTTATGAGATATAAAAAGATTTTGATTGCATATTGTGATTATTTCTTGGTTAGAGGAAATATTGAATTTATTGCATCTAAAAAAAGTACATGGACATAGAAATTGTATTATAAGGAAGTACATATAATTGGTAAAATTAAGTAGTATGTAAGGAGTCAAATAATATATTCACTTTTTAGTTTAATTTGTTTATTCATTATTTACTAACAAACAAGATGAAAAGGAAGTGAGTAGATAATTGAATAGTGATCAATATTTCCCACACATGTTCCCCACCCACACATAAACTTATCAAATTATAATACTGAACAAAATTTTCGTAACTATAGTTTAACTTGTAACATTCAAAGGATGATATACATCTTGCACTAGAATACTAAACACATATTGTTTTAGAAGGTATATTCCTATACAACATTTATTACCGAGTTACTACAAATAATTTAAATACACCAACAACCATTATATGTGTGGTTGCGCTAAGGAGTGGGCTAACTCGGGATCAATCTTCCCTCTCGAGTTACTTTTTCGATAGGTTTTTCAACAGCTTGCTTTTAAATTTCCATCCAATCCAGAACTCAAATCGATTTTTTGAGCATATGGGTTGGTTTAAAATGGGGAAAAACCCTTGGGGTAAGGTTCTGAATCGCATGGAACTTTTATCCATGCAAAACTCAAACTATCCTTGAAAATTTGGCCAGATTCAGGTCCCTTTTTTTGCCTGAAAAGCATAACTCGGGAGGGAATATTGCTCCTGAGTTAGCCTAATCCATTGTGGTAATCTAAGCAAGCATGCCCATTATTTTGAAAACTTGTGTTTAAATAATAGCCAGGAAAATGATCGTATGATACATGCATTCATGACCCATTATTATCTCATTGATGTTTTGACAGAATGTTGTCATTTCCTGTGAAAACATGTAAGTCTCTTTGCGATGAATAATCTATGCATGCATCATTTAAATATTTATGTAGGTTCCAATCATTATTGAATTTAATAAGCGAAGTGTTTATCATGAAGAATTTTGAGAGTGAATTATGGTTTAAATGTTTAGTTATTCATTTGGATGGTTTAATCAAATACATGTGATATATACATTTTACTAGTAAAATGTTTTTCAAATTCTAATCCTGATTTTCTAATTCTATGAAACGTCGATTCCTAAGTTGATTAACAAATATGCACCTCTAACATTTTTGGTGACTGTATATTTGCTTTTTTTATTCATTGTTCTTCTTTTAAAATCTTAAATTCTCTGTACAATTTGGTGACTGTAGATTTGTTTGGTTGATTCATTGTTCTTCTTTTGAAATATTAAATTCTTTGTACAGTTTGCAAGGTTGTGGACAAAGAAACTATCATTTAATGAGCAGGTAGCAATGCAAATGGCTCACCTTTCCTAACAATGTTGTACATGATCAAATTTTTATGGATAGACATTACGGTTGTGTTGCTAATGAGCTAGTCACATGCATTTCCAGTGCAACTTGGCCCTGCATCGTTGTTGGAAACACAACATGTAATATACTCATTGAAAAAATAAGAAGTAAAGAAGATAATACAAAGAATACATGTTGGGAACAAGAACGTGTAGAGCACATTCGTATTAGATGAAAGGATGAACCTTGTTAGAACCCTATATAATAGGGAATCAGTATTTTGAATAATATCTATCTATTTCAGGCATTATGCTTTTGCTCATGACGCATGGTGAAGGCGGCAGAAAGCGCTCGACACTGACCAAGCAAAAGATGAGTACCTGCACCTGAGCTTCAAAGTGAGTTCCGATGCATTTTTAGCAAAAAGTTCTGAATTCGTTTGAATGGAAAAATTTAATTCTTGTGGGTAAATACAAAGCTTGGTTTATTAGCCAAAATTTTGGTCTTTGAGCCAAAATTGGCCCCTTGGCCTTTATGCAGAGTTTTTGTCTTGTTTATCAAAATATAAATATTTTGACAATATTTTTAGCAAAAAGTTATATTGGCCTAGGACCAACCCCTGAATACTCAACACCAAGGATAAGCACCATTTCATAAACCAACAACCAACACACAAGCCAGCGCCAGCGCCAATACCAAACTCCAAAGCTCAGCCTCGCGCTCACTTCATCGTAAGACTACGTGACTGTTGGCTCATATAAACACCCAAAGTTCAGTTTACCATGTGAATGTGGGATATTGCCCACAGAAAGTCAAAAAATATATAAAACGCAGCTTTTAAACCCTATGCCAGGTGTTTGAACCAGATTCAAGGTGTCAAACGCAGGGAAGCACTCATGCATAGAGGGTTATGAAGTGTCAAAGGATACCATCAAGCCACATCTAGTTAAAGCTCAGGAATCGCTAAGTCCCCATGCGCAGACAGTCAAGGATATTTGTGGTCCTTACATAGATCAATTCGTTTCTATTTCACAACCTCATATTGAAAAAGTGAGTGTCATTTTGCAACCATCCTTAAAACGAGCTGATGGTTCAAGGTCCGTTGCCAGTCTTCAGGTAATGAAATCTGAAACTATCGCACATGACAGTGATGTTCGCACTGTTGTTAGAAAAGAAAGTGATGCATCAAAACATGGGTGTAGTTCTCCTGGTACAAATGTTGCAGTCAACATAGTAAACTCTTCTCTAGGCAACTATCAAGCTGGATCGAGAGTTTTGCAGGCCCATCAAATCACAAGTAGTCAAGAACATGCTAAGCAGGACTTAAATGGTTTAGCCAATTTACTGCCTGGCAAGAGGCCGACATTGCACCAAAGAGGTTATAATATTTCTGCAAATACCCCAGTGTTTGTGCATTCTTCAGTTTCATCAACATGGCCATCTGATGCAGAAGATGAAGAACATCAAATTAATGACATTTCTGCTCCATTAAAAGATAGGTGGAGGCAAAAGGAATTTGAAATTTTTGTAGGTGGCCTTGATAAAGAAGTTGATGAAGAGGATTTAAAGGAAGTTTTTAGTGTAGTTGGTGAAATCAAGAAAATATGGATGTCTAAGAATCCAGTATCTCAGAAAAATAGGGGTTTTTCTTTCATAGGGGTTTTTTTCCTCAACAGGGCCATCTGATGCAAAAGATGAAGAACATCAAATTAATGACATTTCTGCTCCATTAAAAGATAGGTGGAGGCAAAAGGAATTTGAAATTTTTGTAGGTGGCCTTGATAAAGAAGCTGATGAAGAGGATTTAAAGGAAGTTTTTGGTGTAGTTGGTGAAATCAAGAAAATATGGATGTCTAAGAATCCAGTATCTCAGAAAAATAGGGGGTTTTCTTTCATATGTTATGAGACTATTGAAGCGGAAAAACATGCCTTAACTGAACTGAAGGATGCTCAGGTGAAGGATAAGTGTTGTGGAGTGTCTCCAAGCCAGGATAATGACAGCCTTTACTTGGGCAATATTTGCAAGGCATGGACCAAGGATGATTAAGAGAAAAGCTAAAAGAATATGAAATTGAGAACATTAAGGAAATGGCCCTAATGGATGCTCCAATATTGAGATTGCCATTTCAGAAAGCAGAGTGTCCTAGAACTGGAAGTCAACTCTTAGAAGATTTTGGTCATTTTATGTTCAAAGTCAGTGGTCTATTATTGCAAAGATACTTTGAGGTAACACCTTATCTATTTGTTGTGAGTCTAAAAGAGAGAGGAGAGTATCTATAGGTGTCTCTTTCAGTTGACAAAATACTTGCTCGACCTCAAGATATCAGGAAGACTAGCGAAGGGAATGTTAACCTGTCAATGTGTTGTCCACCATTCGAATGAAAAAAGACTTAAGCTTCCTGTTGGAGAGAGGTGCATAGCTAAGGAAACAGAACTTCATTGAAGTAGAAAAGGAACGAATCAATATTCTAGCTGAGAAGGATGCTGAAGCACAACAAGCTGCAGCAACAATAGAACAAAGCAGGAAGCAATTAGAGGCTTTAAGGCAAGAAAGCAATGCTACCAAGTATCTAGAGACTAAGTTGGTTGCTACTATGACTGTTGTGGAAAATTTAGAAAAGGAGATAATTTTGGCAAAAGAATCCCAGTCCACGGTTTCCAAAGAAGTTTCTAATGCTAATGATATACTAGCTAAGGTGTCCTTGATGTGGCAGAGCATCATTTCTTTGAGGCATATTTTCAAATGCAGCTGGCAGTCAGAGGCATGTGGAAGTAATTCAATAACTGAATATCATATCTAGATCCTCATATCAACCAATTATCTAGCTTTCTAGGCGCAGATCATCATCAGGTGGTGAATCTGTTCAACATTTTGGAGCAACATTAGAGCACAAGTGGCACTTTCCAGCAGGACATGCAAATTACAGTTGAGCAATTACGGGAGGAAATCCAACAAGAAGAATATCATCTCTAGAATCTGAGGCAGCCGATAAAGGGAGGTGGCAGAGTATCTCTTTTTCCCAGGTAGAGGACCAGCAGTCAAAGGGAGAAGTGGCCATTATTTACAAAATTCGAGGGATAGGCATCAACAACCCTCCAGCGAATTTGAGACAGCCAAAGAAAACAGATTCTAAATTTGGTTTCCCTTTAATTTACTGTTGGTTTGTTTTAGGAAACAATTTACAGGTGTCATGCATGATTGTAACTGCTTTCTATTTTTAGAAAGAAGAGATAGACCTCGAGTCTGGGAAAGGGCAGAGGCAATTTTTCTTATTTATGAACATGTAAAAGATGAAAGGAGGGTTCGACCTGTGAGGTTCTGTGGACTTGACAGTGGGCTTTTCCATTCCAGAAAACCTTTTCAGTAATCATGAAATGATTGATTAGTAATAGACATGTTTTTTACAAGATTCTTGTGCGGAGGTGTTGGTGGCGTTTTCTTTTCTCTGTCATGTATTTTTCCTGTCATCTTTCACTTGTTTTCAATTCTTACTGTCAGAAGATAGCGACAGAGAAGAATTTATTGGCAAAATACTCTACATATGACCTTGTGATAGTCTTTATGTTTCTCTTCCAAAAAGATCAGTTAAGGAATTCTTAGTTGCTCCTCTGCTTGGCTTTTTTCCTCCCCTAGTTCTTCCTCAAATAAACACCATGCAAACTTAAATTTGATCCAACATTTCCACTACCTTTCCCTATATAAGAGATGTGTCTAGATCTGAGAATGAATCAGATATTTAAGCGCAGACCCCATTTGCCCAATGGCCCTCCTTGCTGTCCCAAACTAACCATTTAAAAATAAAAAACCCCATAATTTCATAGCTAGCCTAAGATCTGTCCTATTCCATACCAAGTTAATTAAGAAAGAGAGACCCCTCTCTGAGTCTTGGAGGGCTAGATCCAAGAATCCAAGTGGTTCGAGGTTTCCTTTGTGACTGCCCCCGCAGCCTTGGGCAAAACACAAAGTGTTAACATTATGGCAACTCCACTGGGGAAATTCTCTAGAGGTGCACTTCAAGTTTAGATTTGACTTATGATGGTGAACAGAAGCCAAACACAGGAAGGTTGTACCATTCACCTAGCGACTCCATTGTTCAAGATCCCGAGCTTCAAAGTTCAAAAGCGACTTCACTGTTGAAGAATCCATATTTCAAAGCCTTGATGAGGTTTCAAGATGACAGAGTATGTGGCAAATCCTATATCTTGTGAAGCCATAGAAGAATTCCGAGGTAAGTTAGCAGAATTTCACATTGACGAAGACTTTTTAACAACTGTGTTTCGTATTTTGGAATCGAGCAAATTTTCTCCTAAAATTAAAATATGTTGTCTTGAGCTAGTTATTGAAAAGTTCGAAAATGATATTGAACTTTTGGATTCTCAAACTCATTCATGTAATTTCCTAGATCTCAAAGAATTCTTGGAAAATATTCCTTCTCCAAAGCAAGAGGAAATTGTACTACCTATTGATTGGCAGATTGATGATGATTATGTTTTCCAATATAAGGCTGAGGTTGTAGATGCAGGGTTTAATTTTGAAGATGCAATTGATCAACTAGGCATAGAAGATCTAGGAATGAATATCATGCATCATGCTTTCATTGATCCTATAGCAGATTACATGGAAGCTCATGCTAGTTTGAATTTTCAGACATGTACCCTCTATAAAGACCAAATATGTCACCAGTTGCCATTACATATTTCAGTTTTGATTTTCATCAAGCACGATGAGGAAACCCAATCATGGGATCAACTGCTGGGTTGGCTTCATTGGCACTTTTTCATTACCTGATTGAAGCAGTAACTATTAGCAAAGTAGGGTAGGTAGGAATGTGCCAATAAGCTCAACATGATGAGCATCTTTTCTTTTTCGTCTCTTCATGGTTTTATTTTCAGTTTACAGTCTGGGGGCAGCCCAATGATCAACTGGTCTGTGAATTTCAGAGTTCTATGGATTCTAGACACCTCCTTTGGAGCTATATTCCCCAAGTGGAGCCTATGTTAGAACCCTATATAATAGGGAATCAGTATTCTAAATAATATCTATCTATTTCAGGCATTATGCTTTTGCTCATGACACATGGTGAAGGCGACAGAAAGTGCTCGACACTGACCAAGCAAAAGACGAGTACCTGCACATGAGCTTCAAAGCGAGTTCTGGTGCATTTTTAGCAAAAAGTTGTGAATTGGTTTGAATGGAAAAATTTAATTCTTGTGGGTAAATACAAAGCTTGGTTTATTAGCCAAAATTTTGGTCTTTGAGACAAAATTGGCCCCTCGGCCTTTATGCAGAGTTTTTGTCTTGTTTATCAAAATATAAATATTTTGACAATAATTTTAGCAAAAAATTATATTGACCTAGGGCCAACCCCTGAATACTCAACACCGAGGATAAGCACCATTTCATAAACCAACAACCAACACACAAGCCAGCGCCAACGCCAACACCAAACTCCAAATCTCAGCCTCGGGCTCACTTCATCGTAAGACTACGTGACTGTTGGCTAATATAAACACCCAAAGTTCAGTTTACCACGTGAATGTGGGATATTGCCCACAGAAAGTCAAAAAATATATAAAACGCAGCTTTTAAACCCTATGCCAGGTGTTTGAACCAGATTCAAGGTGTCAAACGTAGGGAAGCACGCATGCATAGAGGGTTATGAAGTGTCAAGGGATACCATCAAGCCACATCTGGTTAAAGCTCAGGAATCGCTAAGTCCCCATGCGCAGATAGTCAAGGATATTTGTGGTCCTTACATAGATCAAGTCGTTGTTGTTTCACAACCTCATATTGAAAAAGCGAGTGTCATTTTGCAACCATCCTTAAAACAGGCTGATGGTTCAAGGTCCGTTGCCAGTCTTCAGGTAATGAAATCTGAAACTATCGCACATGACAGTGATGTTCGCACTGTTGCCAGAAAAGAAAGTGATGCATCAAAACACGGGTGTAGCTCTCCTGGTACAAATGTTGCAGTCACCATGGTAAACTCTTCTCTAGGCAACTATCAAGCTGGATCGAGAGTTTTGCAGGCCCATCAAATCACAAGTAGTCAAGAACATGCTAAGCAGGACTTAAATGTTTTAACCAATTTACTACCTGGCAAGAGGTCGGCATTGCACCAAAGAGGTTCTAATCTTTCTACAAATACCCCAGTGTTTGTGCATTCTTCAGTTTCATCAACAGTGACATCTGATGCAGAAGATGAATAACATCAAATTAATGACATTCCTGCTCCATTAAAAGATAGGCAAAGGCAAAAGGAATTTGAAATTTTTGTAGGTGGTCTTGATAAAGAAGCTGTTGAAGAGGATTTAAAGAAAGTTTTTGGTGTAGTTGGTGAAATCAAGGAAATACGGATGTCTAAGAATCCAGTATCTCATAAAAATAGGGGGTTTTCTTTCATCCGTTATGAGACTATTGAAGCGGAAAAATGTGCCTTAACTAAACTGAAGGATGCTCAGGTGAAGGGTAAGCATTGTGGAGTGTCTCCAAGCCAGGATAATGACACCCTTTACTTGGGAAATATTTGCAAGACATGGACCAAGGATGTTGTAAGAAAAAAGCTAAAAGAATATGAAATTGAGAACATTGAGGAAATGGCCCTAATGGATGCTCCAATATTGAGATTGCCATTTCAGAAAGCAGAATGTCCTGGAACTGGCAGTCAACTCTTAGCAGATTTTGGTCATTTTATGTTCAAAGTCAGTGGTCTATTGTTGCAGAGATACTTTGAGGTAACACCTTCTCTGTTTGTTGTGAATCTAAAAGAGAGAGAAGAGTATCTATAGGTGTCTCTTTCAGTTGACAAAATACTTGCTCGACCTCAAGATATCATGAAGACTAGCGAAGGGAATGTTAACCTGTCAATGTGTTGTCCACCATTCGAATGAAAAAAGACTTAAGCTTCCTGTTGGAGAGAGGTGCATGGCTAAGGAGACAGAACTTCATTGAAGCAGAAAAGGAACGAATCAATATTCTAGCTGAGAAGGATGCTGAAGCACAACAAGCTGCAGCAACAATAGAACAAAGCAGGAAGCAATTGGAGGCTTTAAGGCAAGAAAGAAATGCTACCAAGTATCTGGAGGCTAAGTTGGCTGCTACTATGACTGCTGTGGAAAATTTAGAAAAGGAGATAATTTTGGCAAAAGAATCCCAGTCCACGGTTGCCAAAGCAGTTTCTAATGCTAATGATATAGTAGCTAAGGTGTCCTTGATGTGGCAAAGCATCATTGTTTTGAGGCATCTTTTCAAATGTAGCTGGCAGTCAGAGGCATGTGGCAGTAATTCAATAACTGAAGATCATATCTAGATCCTCATATCAACCAATTATCCAACTTTCTAGGCGCAGATCATCATTAGGTGGCAAATCTGTTCAACATTTTGGAGCAGCATTAGAGCACAAGCGGCACTTTCCAGTAGGACATTCAAATTATAGTTGAGAAATTACAGGAGGAAAGCCAACAAGAAGAATATCATCTCCAGAATCTAAGGCAGCAATTAGAGGGAGGTGGCAGAGTATCTCTTTTTCCCAGGCAGAGGACCAGGAGTCAAAGGGACAAGTGGCCATTATTTCCAAAATTCGAGGGATAGGCATCAATAACCCTCCAGCGAATTTGAGACAACCAAAGAAAACAATTTCTAAATTTGGTTTCCCTTTAATTTACTGTTGGTTTGTTTTAGCAAACAATTTACAGGTGTCATGCATGATTGTAACTGCTTTATATTTTTAGAAAGCAGAGATAGACCTCGAGTCTGGGAAAGGGCAGAGGCAATTTTTCTTATTTATGCACATGTAAAAGATGAAATGAGGGTTTGACCTGTGAGGTTATGTGGGCTTGACAGTGGGCTTTTCCATTCCAGAAAACCTTTTCTGTAATCATGAAATGATTGATTAGTAATAGACATGTTTTTTACAGGATTCTTGTGTGGAGGTGTTCTTGGCATTTTCTTTTCTCTGTCATGTATTTTTCCTGTCATCTTTCACTTGTTTTCAATTCTTACTGTCAGAAGATAGTGACAGAGAAAAAATTATTGGAAAAATACTCTACATCTGACCTTGTGATAGTCTTTATGTTTCTCTTCCAAAAAGCTCAATTAAGGAATTCTTAGTTGCTCCTCTGCTTAGATTTTTTCCTCCCCTAGTTCTTCCTCAAATCAACACCATGCAAACTTAAATTCGATCCAACATTTCCACTACCTTGCCCTGTATAAGAGCTTTGTCTAGATCTGAGAATGAATCAGATATTTAAGTACAGACCCGATTTGCCCAATGGACCTCCTTGTTGTCCCAAACTAACCATTTAAAAATAAAAAACCCCATACTTTCATAGCTAGCCTAACATCTGTCCTATTCCATACCAAGTTAATTCAGAAAGAGAGATCTCTCTCTGAGTCTTGGAGGGACAGATCCAAGACTCCAAGTGGTTCGACGTTGCCTCTGTGACTACCCCCGCAGCCTTGGGAAAAACACAGAGCGTTAACAAAGCTTATAGGTGAGAAACATTACAACTGAATCAAGAAACAAAACAAGAAATCTTAATGACTGATACAACTAGCAGTGTACAGTCACATACTTTTGAGGTTACAGTTATAAATAACACTCCCTCTTAAACTCAATAGTTACAAACATCAGCACTGATAATGCCCAAGTGTTGTCTCTAAAAATCAAAAGTGGTTTTTCCTAATGGATTTGTAAAAATTTATGCGAGCTGATCTTGTGAGCCACAAAATTGAAGTGTGATGTCACCATTATTGACTAGCTCACGTATGAAGTGAATGTGAGTGTCAATGTTCTTGTTTTTCTTATGAAAAACATGGTTTTTGGATAAAGCAATTGTTGAAGTGTTTTCATAGAAGATAGGAGTTGGCTCCTTTTCTGTATGTGACATGTCATTCAATAGTCTTTGTAGCCACACATCTTTATAGAAAGCTGAGGTAGCAATGGAATATTTTGACTCTGCAAAAGATATTGAGACAATGGGCTTCTTCTTTTATTCCCAAGAAATCAGGTTTGTGCCCAAGTGAAAAGCATATCCTGAAGTGTTTTTCCAGTCATCTAGGTTGCCTTCAAAATCATTGTCATTGCAACGAGAAAGATGGTTATCTTCAGACTGAGTGTACCATAAACCAAAATTGAGAGTGCCAATAACATATCTCGTAATCCTTTTTGCCATCTTCCAGTGAGAATATTTGGGAGATACCATGAACCTGGAAACAAAGTCGGTTGCATACATAATATTAGGCCAAGTTTCTATAAGATACAACAAACTGCCTACAAACATTTTGTACAAGGTAGAATCCATTGTAGGGCCTTTATCTTGCTTGCTCAATTTTGTGCCTAGGGGTATAGGAGTTTATGCTGGATTGCACTCTTCCATGCGAAATATTTTGATGATGTATGATGCATACTTTTGAAGACAGAAAAAAATCCCTTTGGTTGATTGGTCAACCTCAATCCCCAAAAAATATTTCATTATGCCAAGATCTGTCATCTCAAACTCAGATTGCATGGCATGTTTAAAACTGGTTAAATCAATATTTCTAGTATATATCATGTCATCAACATATAAACATACAATCAGAATTTTACCTTGCTTATCTGTTTTTGTGTATAGAGTTGGCTCATTTTGGGTTCTGCTGAAACCACTCTTGATTAGGTAAATGTCAATTCTATTGTACCTAGTTGTTGGAGCTTGCTTTAAGACATACAAGTCTTTCTTCAACCAATACACTTTGGTTGGATGCTCTTTGACTTCAAATCCAGGTGGCTGATCCACATAGACCTCTTCTTCTAAGACGCCATTCAGGAAAGATGACTTGACATCCATCTAGTATACTTTCCATTTGTGTTGAGTTGTTATGGATAAGAGATTCCTTACAGTTTCCAACCTTGCTACTGGAGAAAAAGTTTCACCACAATCAATGCCTGGTTGCTATGAGAATCCTTTGGAAACAAGTCTTGCTTTGTGTTTTTCAATATGCCCCTTTTCATTGAGTTTAGTTTTTTAAACCCACTTGACACCAATACTTTTCTTGTGTCTAGGCAGATCAACGAGACCCTATGTCTTTTTCTTCTCAATAGAGTCAATCTCTTGGTTCATGGCTTGAACCCAATGTCGCTCTTTAGCTACCTCTTTAAAGGATGTAGGTTGACATGACATTAATGCAAAAAGATTGTGTTGATCAATATCATCCAACTGCTGATGGATTTCTCTCAAGTTTCGAGTTCTCTGATTTTGAAGTTCAGAGGATGAAATTATACTTGAAGAAGAGTTGTCCTAAGGACTTTCAAGCTATCCTTATACCTGCAATATTGGAAGGATAGGATGATGTGTTTGTTGTCATGAATTTTCTGTGTTTTCAGGAAGTGGTAGCAATGGATTTTGACTGTCGATAGGACGATTTTCGGACTCACTCCATAACTGATTTTCAAGAAATTTCATATCTCTATTGAGAATGAGTTTCTTTGGAACTAGATTGTAGAGTCTGTAGGCTTGGATGTCTCACTGTAGCTAACAAAAATGCATTTCTCACTTCGATCATCAATTTTCTTCCTCAATTCAGAAGGTATGTGAGCAAATGCAATGCATCCAAATGTCCTAAGATGAGCAACATTCAGTTTTGTCCCACTCCATGCTTCTTGAGGGACCTTCATCTTGAGACTGGAGATCTATTCAAGAGATAAACTGAGCATGCTATTGCTTCAGCCCAAAATAGATTTGACAAACATTTCTCTCTAAGAAGGATTCTTTCCATGTTCATTATAGTATGATTTTTCCTCTCAACCACTCCATTTTGTTGTGGAGTATACATGGTTGTAGTTTGCATGATGATGCCTTGTGATTTGCATAAATTTGCAAATTATTTGGTGTTGTATTATCCTCCTCCATCAAACCTGAGAACTTTTACATATTTTCCACTCTGTTTTTCATCATCAACCTTGAATTCTTTGAACTTTGCAAAAGTTTTAGACTTGTGTCTGAGAAAATAGATCCATATTTTCCTACTAAAGTCATCAATAAATGTTAGGAAATAAAAGATACCACCTATTGACCTTGTCTACATTGGTCCAAATAGGTCAGTGTGAACCATCTATAAGTGTTGTTTGGCTTGAGTGAAGGACTGTGGAAATCTTGTTCTCTTATGTTTACCAAGAATGCATTACTCACATGGGGGGTTTCTCTCTTTGAAGATAGGTAGACCTTTGACCATGGAGTGCTTCTATAGAAGGCTTAGAATCTAAAAGTGTATATCTCCAAATATTGCATGCCAAACCAAAGTTTCATTGGGGGTGGATGCACTTTGTGCATAAGATTGGATCAAATTTGCAGTTCTAAGGGTCAGGGGAAACATTTTATTCCTAGTCATGTGGATTTCATAAATCAATTTTATGTTGGGGGTTTTGTCATATATCCTACATGAGGATCCTTCAAAAAGTACCCTATATCCATGTTCAATGATTTTTCCTACACTTAACAGATTATGTTTCAGATTTGTAACATGATAAACATTGTTTATGTCCTTCTTTACATTTTGTTTAGTGAGAATAGGTACAGTTCATTTTCCTTGAACTTTGACTAAGTAATCCTCTCCAAGTGTAATATCAGATGAAATAGAAGAATCAATGCATGAAAATAAATATTTGCTACTTGTCATGTGATTGTTGCATCCATTGTCCAACAACCAGAGGTCTTTGTGTTGTTCTTCAGTCTTATGGCATGAGAGAAACATTCCATTTGAGGTTTCTCCTTCATGATTTGAGACATTTTCTTTGCCTGAGTGTTGATATGCTTGTTTATTCTAGAATTCACATCCATAGTGCCCATAATTTTTGTAGTAGTAGCATTGTATGCTTTCTTTGTCATTTGATCTCCTCCCTCTTCCTCTTTAAGGCTGTAAATTTTGATTCTGGTTTTGATGTCTATGACATTTACTTGAGTGATTGTTACTTGGACTTCTCCCTCTTCCTCGGTGACCTCTACCTCTGCCTATGTCTATACCTCTACTGAAAGAGAATTGAGTTTTGAAGGTGTTGGATATTGACTCATCTTCAATATGTAGTCTGGTATCATGTGTCAATAGAGAACCCATTAGTTCATCTGTTGAAAATTTTGACAGATCCTTGGATTCAAGGATAGTTGTAACAACCATTATGAATTTCTTTGGAATACTTCTGAGGACTTTCTCAAAAATCCTTTGATCGGGGATGTCTTCACCAATCGACCTAATCTGCTTTACAATTCCCATAACTCTGGTCATAAATTGATCAACATTTTCAGACTATGTCATTTTTAAAGTCTCAAAATGCCTCCTCAAGGTCTGTAGCTTAACTGTTTTGACCCTGTCATTTCCTTGGTAAGATGATTGAAGGATGTCCCAGGCCTATTTTGAAGTAACAACGCCTGTGATTTTTTAGAAAATTGAGTCATCCAGAGAGTTTTGAATCCACAATTTTGCCTTATTTTCTTTGTTCCTTTGTTCTTCCTCAACAACTCTCTCTTGATTGGTCATGGTAGCTAGGGATACTGGATTTGGTTCATGTTGGTTGTGAAGCCTCATTATCTTCCAGATTTAGAGGTCTTTATTTTCAGCCTTGTTTATACCCCATGAAGACTTTACACCCCATAAGAATGTACACTCTTCCACATGGGGGAGTGCAGAGGGAGGTTACCCCCTCTGCAGGGGAAGCGTCCCCCAACGAGGGTTTGAGGGCGAAGCCCCTAAAGGAAAAATTGCCTTGTAAATGTATATTGTAATTTCATTGTAAATCTGGACCATTCATTATAAGGTCACAGATCTAACAGTAGAAATTATGTTAGGGTTTTTTTCCCTAGAAGGAAACCCTCTTTTATGAGGGAAATGTATTGCGCCTATGGATGATAGTGAATATTGTAATCTGAGATAGGATACTATGACAGAACGAAGAAGAAGTTACAACATGTTTTTTGTAGGTTGTATCCCTTCATTTGCTGGATAATAATAAATGAAGGACCTGGCAATTTCTCTGGTGGACGTAGCCCACACTGGGTGAACCACGTATATCTGTGTATCTATTGTATTGTGTATCTTCTTTATTTTATTTCTCTGTTTGTTTTATTTTTTTGCTCTGTGATCCTGTTTTTCTAACAGTTCCACATAGCCAAAATCCATTGGATCCCAACACTCTTGTGCTTGTAAGAAAGATCTCATTCTAAGAGACCAAAATTCATATTTTTTTGTATGAAGAATCGGTCCTTGTGTTGCTCCTAAATTGTTAGAGGTGGCCATCTTGAAAAAACATTGTAACAGAAAAAATTGTTAGAGATTTTCATGCTTTACCTGTTTCCCGCGCGTAAAACCAGGTCTGCGAAATCCTTTGCGCAACTTCGGGCCAAAAAACATGGGGTTGACCTCTTCCTTAGCTTCGATTTGGATGGATCTGACTATGCGATCACAAGATCTACTAAGTCAGAACTTTGAGCTCTTTTGTTTATCGACTGTAGGCACTCTAATGGAGGAATTGGGATAACTGAGTGTACTCGAGAGCCAAAAACATTTTAAAGTTCAACTTCTCATATGACCGGGGGATGAAAAATAGGCACTCCGAGACTTTGGGATTCAGGCATTTTGACGCATGAAGGTTTCAGTTCCTTCGAATAGCCGAATGGACGAATAGCTGCAAAGATCAATGGTCCTCGTTGATTTGAGATCAACGATTCACAATTACTTCGTGAATTCGGGCTTCGTGCCTTTTCAATACATAATACTAACAATCCTTCGGAGTGTCGAATTAGCGAACTCACAGAGTGTGGGATCTTCCTCCATGTGTCCTCTTGATTGGATGATTGAGATTTACTTCGAAACTCTGGCGTTTGGGACTTTTCGAGGCTCACAACACCACAAACCTCTAAAGTGTTAACTTTTCAGAGTGTCAAATCTGTCGATACGTGTCCTCAACCTTCAACGATCCAGATGAACTACAGGACTACGGCTATTTCTCTCTCTAATGCTTCACTTTGCAAAACTCTCCCAAGTGCTAAGCCTCCGAAGTGAGAGATCTAGCACCAGTATTCCTCATTGATGGACCATCCACATGAACTCTGAGCTTCAAGCCTTCGAAAGTTCTCGCTTTAGTCATATGACTTTCCTTCGAAGTGTCTTTCTTCTAGAATGATAGATCGGTTGACACCTATCCCTTGCTAATGAATGACTCAGATGAACTCCAGACTTCAGGAGTTCTTTCTCCACATTACTCACCTTTCTTCCAGAGCTCTCAACCTCTGAAGTGAGGGATCTCCTCCCATGTGTCCCTTTCCAATGGATAGTTGCGATGAACTTTGATCAATGGTATGGATCAGAAAACCTTCATTCCTTTGGAGTGATGATCTTTTGAACTTCCATATCTAACGCCACGTGTCCAATAAAATTGACGGTCTAGATCCTCTCCGGGACTCTGGGCCTTTGGGAGTCCTGGTCTCTAGCCAAACTTACTTCGTTCCTTCAGAGTTTGAGATCGTTGAATACGAGGATCATCTGACACATGTCCCCTGGATCCAATGGATAAGATTAACTTTGGGAAACCATCCCTTCGGTGACTCCGGCTCCGTCACACTCCTTAAACCTCCAAAGTGTGGGATCGCGTGATGTGTTTCTGTTCTGGCTCCAACGGTCCAGATCTACTTCACACCTTCGTGAATTTGGGATTTTTTCTACCTCCAGACTTGATTTCTCCCGAAGTATCTTTTCTCCGAAGTGTAGGATCCACCGACACGTGCCCTTTCTGGAAGACGGTTCATATTGACTCTGGCTCCCTGCTGCTTTGGCAATTTTGCGACCAACTCGTCTAGAAACTCTCGGAGTGCTGCTAGTCCAGAGTTCCAGATATTTCGCCACCTGTCTCTCTTAACTATGGATGGTCCCAGTTTACTTCGATACTTCTATTATCCTGTGCACTTAAAATATTAAGTTATGTGCACCTTACCTGGATCCGACGTCTACCGATTCTCCATGCTCTTATCCTACAATTGGGATAGCTCTTCCTCCTTGTTTATTTTTCATCTTTATTCTCAAGAAGGGATTTCATGAATCTTTAAACACTTCATCCTTCTACAGGGTTGCTTCCAGACGTTGTTCTATATCCAAGGATATTTTGAGTGGACTGCTCTCCAAGCTTTGTGAAGAGTCTTATCTCTGGCACTCTCATCTGTGAGATAATGTATTCTTTGTGTTCTTCCTCTTGGAATCGGGCTGCTCTCCAGGCTCTATGAAGAGGCTTGTTCGACAACATAGGTATTCCAACAGAGTATGAACACCTTCAGTAACCACTCACATAAGCAGATCAAATATCAACACACTAATGTTTTCACGTGGTAAAACCCCTACGGGGAAACATCCACGACCCCAGGCAACGCGGCCACTTGGAGCAGTTTTATTAATGCAAAGAAAAAGATTACAGAGAGATTCTACAAGAGAGTTTCTCACAATCGATCATCGGAAAATGACCCTCCATTCTTTTTAAATAGAGATCATGCACCAATCGAGTGTTAAGCCATGGATCAATGGTCATTAAGATCGAGGAGAGTATGAACCGTCGGATCACTCTATGTCGGGAACATATCGTGACCGTCGGATTTCCTAACTACAAATGCATACTAATGAATACTAAAGAAACACACTAGAAAACACACTTTTACCTAATGACACAATAGACCAAGTAGATCTTAACTAAATCCTAAGTGTCTAAATATCCTAACATCCCCCCTTAAGAAAAACTTGGGATAGGATTGAAGGATTCACAATAGTGACACAATAGGAGAAGGAAGGAGGCATTAGAGCCTATCACCCCTTAATGAAAACTTCCTGAACACCTAACATAGATCGAAGTTTGGAAAAATTCACTTTTGTAAGAGACTTTGTGAAAATGTCTACAACTTGATCTTCTGTAGGGAAAAAGAGCACTTCAATAACTTGATCATGAATGAGCTTTGCGATGAAGTGAATTTGTAGCTCGATGTCTTTGCTACTCTAATGTTGAACTAGGTCTTTGGCAATCTTGATGGCACTCTGATTGTCACACCAAAGGCTGGTCGGATGCTGGTGCTGGAATCCAAACTCTGAAAGGATCTGTCGAAGCCACAAGGCTTCCTAACTTGCATTTACTACTACTCAGTACTCTACTTCTGCTGAAGAAAGTGCAATAGCTTGTTGTTTCTTACAGGCCCAAGTGACAGGTCCTGAACCAAGGCTGAAAACATAACTTGCAGTAGACTTCCGATCATCAGGGTCGCCGGCCCAATCTGAATCAGTGAAACCAACTAATAAAGGAGTCCCCTTGAACTGTAATGTATCCCGAACTAAACTGTACCAAGAAGATAGCAAAGTATCCTTTTAGTTTCTTTCCAATGGCTTTCATGGGGTGTTTGCATATATCAGGCAACAAGACCAACAACAAAGGAAAGATCAGGATGGGTATGAGTCAATTATAAGAGGCTACCAACTAACTGATGGTATAGGGTGGCATCAACTTCAGGAGAAGTGCAGGTGGCAGAAAGATTGACTCCATACTGGAAGGGAGAAGGGATTGGTTTACAATCATCCATGTGAAAGCGACGAAGAAGGTCACGAGCATACTTAGACTAGGAAAGAAAAATTCCTTCATTGGTTTGCAAAACTTGGAGGCCAAGGAAATAGTGTAAAAAGCCTAAGTCAGTCATTTTTGGGTCACTACCAGTAAGGATAAGGTCATCAACATAAAGGACAAGGATTATGAGATGGCTTCCTACTTTCTTGGTATAGACATTAGGATCATAATGGCATCTAGAGAATCCAGTGGCAATAAGAAAGTTGTCCATTTTGACATATTGTTGGCAGCCAATTCACATTTTTCCACTGTCTTATAAGCTGCCTACACCAGTGTTTGCAAACCCTTAATTTTTTCGTCGCAATTTTCTAATAAACGACACTTTGATTGTTGCGATATTTGCACACTTACCTTCGTTTTTGTTTTCACAACTGTAAGCGTGAAAACTTGGTCTTCCGAAGTTGCATTTAAATCATTATTGAATTGTCGTTATCATTTTTGTCGATATGCCTATTGCGCTTACCTTTTACTTATCATTATACAGATGGCAAAGATTTTTTGATCTGTACTCATTGGACATTCTTCGATTGATTATGTAATTTCGTTTCATGAGTAATTGAGGTTGTGATGCATTGGTAATTGGATTTATATGTTCCTTGATTTGATCTACTTGACCACTGGATTCATAAAAATACATAGGTGTTATGGTTAAAACCTTGATATATATCATTTAATATGACACCTCGTTCATGTTATCAAAATACATTGGCGCATTGGTCCAACACTTGGTATTGGTTTCGATTTGTATGTTTGGTTTTAAAACTATGACATAACATTTGTTTGCGCGCATGGTTTATCCACTTACCAAAGGTTTCAATGGATTGATTGAAATGGCATAGTTATAACACATGTGCATTGTGATTTGTATAGTTGAAAGCGCCGACGATTGTACCATATGGTAATGACTATTCTGCATGGCCAACAAATAACTCCACCACCTTTGCACGATGTCATTAATGTTGCTCCTATCCCCGTTTCACCTCTGTTATCTCGGGTAAGCTTTTGGGCACTTTGTTCTTGTGTATGTTGCATTCAAACACTGGCTCGTTCACCATGTGATCTTCCCCATGGCACTGATGGTGCGAATTGAGCCAAACGGTAGCCAAGCCTTGCTACTGTTCGACAATGCCCAGAAAGACTTAGAGGATAGCGACTGGCTCACCTTCGTGCAGAGGTTTGAGGGTTTTAATCTATTTGTTGCACCGCAGTTTTCCCTTACTTTTGATGGTTGTAGAGCCAAGGTAGGTGACGTTCAGCTTGAAATCGATGAAGAGTCCATTAGCTCTGCCACAGGGTTAGCAGCCACGGGCCAGTGTTGGTTTAAAAATTCTAAAGTGGAGGAGCTGCCATGGCCACTACTGTTCGTCTCACAAAAGGTCACATCCTGTGACAGAGGTATGCCCATCTCCATGCTTAAACCAAGATGGCATGATATTTTGATGGTGGTTAAACAATTCGTGACCTGTGAGGGTCATTATGGACTAGTTTTTCTCTATCACCTTCGTTTGCTAATGAATTTTATGGGTTATCCATTGAATATGCATTTTTACTTCCAGCATAACCTTTATAAAATGGTTAAGAGGTTTAAAAGAGAAAAGGTCGATAGTAGCTTGTTCCACCATGGCCTAATCAGACTCATCGTTGTTCATCACTTAAATATCCATGGTGATAGCTGGCAAGCTTTTGTCTCTTGGAATGGTTTTGCTGATGCAGAGCCCATCCAAGTTGACAAGCCTGTGGTTAGTGAAACCAAGGTCGAGCCACCCGTGCCCTTCCATGTCCTACTGCCCTCTCCTAAACCCTTGGTCGACCCTGATATCGACCTACCCAACGTTATAACTGAGGAGGCTGAGGCTATAAAAAATCCTGTGAGCAAAAAGGTCAAGGGAAACCCTACTGTTGATGGCAAAGGTAAAAAGAATGCTCGGCTTATCTCAAGAATGGCTAGGAATAAACCTAAACCTAGTTTTGATCAGAAGCTCATAGTCCTCAGTGAAGACTCGGATTCTGACATCGAACACTTCCTAGCTAGTGAGTACCCTTACTCCCAAGGTCTGTGCACCGAGCCACCCTATGATTTCATTTCTAATCTACCCCCTTGCCTAAGGAACAATCCTAGCTACCTAGGGATCAAGCTACCTAACGAAACCCTCGGTAATTTAACCAAACCCTCACCTGCATTTTCAAAGCCCAGAGAGTCTTCATGTAGCCATTGTGATGTATGGTTGGAACGATACTATATAGATGTTCCCTTACTTCAATCGAAGATCCAATCATTGGAAAAGAAAGTTGCAGTGTTGACTAGCCAAAGGGACAAGCTTCAAGAAAATGATAGGAAGCAGAAAACCACTGGTTCCATCATTTTTAGGAATGTCGAATCATCTACAGCCGTTGTCAATTCCAAAATGTCATGATCAAGCTCTCTACTCGTCATCCAGGTATGAATTCCGATATCATTTTCGTTTTGTGAATTGTCAGGATTAATATAATGATTTGAGTTTGGTTTTCAAATAGCTCTGTCTATTGTTCGAAATGACTCTGTTATAGGCATATCGATAACGGTTATGTTGTTCATCCTGTACATTGTTTTCGTTTTGCTAAAATTGAATGAGGTTATGATTTGGTTAAATGATTTAGTCATGCCCAGTTTAGCAATTGATAGGTTCTCATTTGTTTTGATTCGTTTGTTTGTTTGGTTTGAGCTAACGAAATCAATGGTTTTCTTTCGATTTGATTTGTTGGTATCTAATCTGAACATGAGGTTTTCATGCTAAAATTAGAGCACGACTATGTTTTGATTTCATATGATTTCGTTATGGTTGGATTATATCGCCTCTGATTCTATGGTGTGATTTTGGAACGATTTCATGAGTTTGATTGTCATGATCTTTTAATATGCTATGAGATGTAATCTTCTAAATCAGGAATACAACTCTGTTTGATTTCGATTTGGAAAAGATGACTATGTTTTCTATGCAAACGATATTCTCATTTAGCCTATGCAAACTATATCTTCGCGAAATCATGGAATTGTTTTGATTCACAACGACTACGTCAAACTCAAACTGTTCGATTCACTCTTGATTTGTTTGGGTTGGCTTGCTGTGTGTTTTGAGTTAATACGATTGCCTGTTTGAGTTGGATTCGTATAAAAAATGGACGTGATGCTCCTCTATTTGATTTTAATTTTCAAAACAAGTTTGTTAACCCAGATCGACTTATGTTATCTCTGTCGAATTCGTATGAGTAAATTCAGTTAATAGTTCATTTTGAAAGCAATGCAAGTAATGATTTCGTGGACTGTAAATTGATTTTGTCTACCCCAATTAGCAATAACAAACGATGGACGATTTCCACAGATCCTGTTTGATTTCATTTGAGTTAATTTACACACCAGTCTTGATTTGATTCGCTAAATGACATGGATCGTTGGTTTATGTAATACAGTTGTATCAAATCTCAAAATGATCTTGTTGTTTTCGTATGGATTCGATCGTGTTTCTTGTCGATGAGGCAGCATAAATGATTGCCTATGATGTGTTTAACTGTATCGATTTCAATTTGATATGAAACAATTTCACTACTGTTCGATACGATTTTGTATATCTGAATTAGTAACGAATTAAAACAGAGTGTATTTATCTCTGTTATCAATTTGATTTAGTTTGTTCAACTTGCATACAACTGTCGATTTGGATGAGGCTTTTAATAATCAAATATCTTTTGATATTTTGAATATATTTTCTAAGATTCAAATCGATTTTAACGCGATTTTGTGTCTGATTTAGACCAGCTACAGAATCGCAAGATTCTATAGCTAGTCTATAGAATTAGATTTTTATCATTTTTATTAATAAAATATCTTCCTAACTTATCCATTTTTTACCCTTTTCAGGTACATCCGAATTGCATAGGGCATGCTGGATAGTCTAGGAGATATTTGTGTGATTTAGTTTTTATTTTAGGTTCCTAGTTTAGTCAGACTTGGGATATCTTCCCAGATTTATGCAAACAGTTTTGATAACTTCCACAGGGATGTTTTACCCTATGGGAGGTCTTTAAATACTTATTATTTTGTGTAATAAGGATCATCCTCACTTGTGGGAGAACCAGGCT
This sequence comes from Picea sitchensis, assembly GCA_010110895.2. Lineage (NCBI taxonomy): Eukaryota > Viridiplantae > Streptophyta > Pinopsida > Pinales > Pinaceae > Picea > Picea sitchensis. The sequence goes on along the minus strand of SNQJ01S0013722.1, from coordinate 63,296 downwards.
ATGGATTTCTAATACAAACTGAGACAAGAGTTGATGTTCTGCTACAGCTTTTGCTTTCATAATATCAATCTTTTGTTTCAAGTTTATGCATGTCGGTTTGCAGTTGAATATAGACTACTTTAGCTATCATAATCTATTAAAGGATGATGTGGTTTGATTAAAATGCTATCCATATCTGATCTCTTCCATCATTTTTAAAAGGTACAGCAATTACTTTGTTTCAGTTAATGAATCACAGATTTCTCTTCTTCATTAATTGGATCATTTCCTATAGATCTTTACATACAGGTTTATCTAACTGTGAAGATTTATAAATCATAAGATTGTTGTAGTTTTTATGTCTTGTTTGTCCTGTAATCATATTCAAAGAGCACTGCAGCTTTCGTTTACGAGAAGCTCCTGGATAATTCGGTGCGGGTTTCCTCCCTCCGATCAGCTAAGACAATCATTTAATACAGGACAAACCTGGAGCGTTTCTTCAGGTTAGCTTGTTATTTATTTAATAGTTTATTTGTTAGTATAATTTAAGTAGTTTAGTTAGATATATTTGTAGTTTAGATTAGTAGTTAGAATTAGTATATTAGTTGTTTAGTTTAGTTAGTTTTGTTTTATTTCTTTTCATAAAATTATAAAATCAAAAAACAATATCTCTCTCTGTCTTAGGGCAGAACACAAATGAGTTTTTCAGGTTTTCATTCAAATCTGTAAATTGTGAATATTGTATATTTGTGAATAAGATTTATTTCTGTTAGTAGTTAGATATTTAATTTCATAGAGTTAGTATAGTATTAGATAGTAGATTAGCATAGTTAGATTAGTTTATTAGTTTGTTTTAATAGTTGATTTTAGTTAGATTAGTTAGTTTAGAGTAGTTTTCTTTCTGTTTTCTTAGGACTTAGATCGGCTAATGGAGCCGCTAAACCCGTCAGGGTGGTTCATTCCAAATGGCTTGGGTTATTAGACAACCCCGGACCGGTTCTACTCTCCCAGTTGAAGGATGGTCAATTTCGCCCGTCAACAAATGGCGCTAGAAGGAGGGCCGACTGACAAGCCAACCTTGTAGGAGCCTTTATTTTAAATCTATTCAATTTTCCCCATGGCTCCCCAAATCATTGTGTTGGAACATGCTTTCAATTTCTCGTTACCCGATGTTCCCAACGAGACAGTCTTTCACTTGTCCAAACTCACCTTTGATGGTGAAGGCAATATATCTGCTAAAGACCACCTTAACAAGTTTTGGTGAAAATGCATCAAACATGACATCTCAGATTTAGGAGTTTTATGCAGATTGTTCGCTTTTACTTTTAGAGGTCGAATCAAACATTGGTTTGAATCCTTTCCAGCATGTCACATTTTTTATTGGTTTCAATTTGTAGATGAGTTTCTAGATGCTTTTGAAATTTATGATTTTGATCAATTATGTGAAGAATTTCATACTTCGCTAATCAACGACGATCCATCTTCAGAAAACTTTTTGACAAGAGTCTATCATATCCTCTGTAAATTTAATCTCGATGACATGTCATTGGCATTAAAACTCTTCTACGATGCTTCCATCCCTTCCATTCAGTCATGATCAATCATGAATGAAGAACCAATTGCAAATGCTATCACTCAACTGCAAGAACAAGCTTCTTCGCAAGAAGAGAAAAATGCTTCTTCAAGTAAGAAGAGAAAAAATTATTCCATAATGTTAAATGCTGGAGGTAGGATCTATTGATCAGGCTCTTATTGACAACCAAATCGGTTTTTCCTTTGAATCATTGTATTTTCAGTCTAAGACTAGTATGGAAGATGATTCGTTTCTGGCTCAAGGTGAATATCCTCATTCTTTTAACTCATGCTCTAATCAACATTTGAAATCAGTGATTGAAGAACACTTAAGTGACGAAAATCTTCTTGAATGTTCTAGTACTCCTATGAAACTGATTAGAGACGAAGTTATGCAACTAGAAGAAGAAACTTTAAACCTTCATCCTCAAAATGCACTTTGTTCACAGGAAATACTAGATGCTTGTCACATAAATTTTGAATTATCTGTCACACAAAAGGCAAATCCAGATGATCATATTATGTTGAGGAATTCGTCACCAAAACAGAGTAAGAGTTTTAAAGAAAGTGAAGATAATTGTCTTGAGAATACCATTGTTGATTATCATAGTTCAAGAGATTCTTTTTATCTGCTTATTTTTTATTCCTTTTATTCTTTATATCCTGATCTATTCCTAGATTTTGGTGGACTTGACACCTTACCTACAACATCCTACTCTTTTCCACCACAATCATATCCTTTTGATATGCTAAGTTTTGGTGAAATCAATTCCAAACCTAACATTGATAAACTTGGATTTGATGCTTGTTCACTTTCATCACTCACATGGGAAGAGGACATGTTGCGAGATGATTTTACACAATTTATTGTTGAAAAAGGCAATGCATTATATCTTATGGACATCAAACATTCTAAGTTTCATATTCATTCTTTGCTTAGCTCGAATCTTAATGTTTATACTTCACATTTTGAAATGATCAATCTCATCGAAGGAAACATTCAAACCAATGATCCAATTGATTGCACGAATCCTCCTATGATGAGCTTTCCATTGATAAATTCATTTCATCAAAGTCATGGTTTGCATCCCCATTTTTGTGACAGGATCTTAGGATGGCTTGAATATTCATATATGAAGAAATTTCATAATGAAGATAAAGTTGCGCTTACTTTATTTCTACCTAAGAATCTTGGAAGTAGGCGTGACATGTTTCTTTTAGATCCTCCATGTGAAGAAATTAATGAGCACTTAGAGAATTGTCGAGAGGATGGGGCATCTCAGCCTTGGTTGATGGTTATTTCATTTCCTCATAATCCTTACAAGTTTTTCAAAACTACTTACACTCACCCATGCCATTATGACCCTTATCAAAACAAGATTGCGCAATGGCTGGAGGATTCGTACAACAAGAATATCCAAGGAAATGGTAAGAACATGCTTACATTGTTTTTAGATTTTGATTATGAAGGTAAGTGTGATATGTTTCTATCACTTGTTGATATATTACCATTCTTATTAGTAATTCTTGATTTTGTTTTCATTGTAGGATTGGAGTCACTTCAATGGCTACATTGGAAGCATGACTTCACTTAGTATTTTTTATTTGTTTAATAGTTAGGGTAGGTTTAGGAATAGGTTTTCTTATAGTTCTATTTCTCTTTGTAATGATGCAGTCATGAACGCAAGTGGGCGTACCACCAGAACCATAATACAGCTGTTGTCAGGGAAGTCCTCTTAATTCTTTTTCTCTTTACTTCTAGTTGAACATTTATTTTCAAAAACACAGTATCGTCATGAAAATCCTAAATGGAAGGTAAAGAGATAAATAAATCTGAATCAACCCTGACCCTAGGTACCATGAGTAGAACTGTTTTCCCATCATTCAGGATTTTCCTACTTTCTGTCAGTTTCACAAGGGATTTGTTGCATGAGGTTTTCAGATGCACCTTCTGTGCATATTTGTTTTTTGTTGTTTGGATTTCTTTGCTTTCCAATTTATTTTTTCTTCGCTGGTGTGTTTTGATTTCTCCCTTATGCTTACGAGTTTTTGTTGTTGAAATACACATACCTGAATTTTTGAACTGTTCAGACAAAGAAAATAGAAAATTCCTTCACTGAAATAACTGCTAAAAAATTGTACAAACATCAATTATATGCTTCTGAAATTTACATCTGTGTTGGCAAAAAGTTGTTGTTTGAAAGAAGTTAACTGATTTCGATCTCTGAGTAAATCCTGTCATGATCATCTATTATCTTCTAACGTTGTCCCTATTCCTTAAGGGAATGACTCAGAAGATGTCTCCCTTCCTTAGAAAGTTGGTTCTGTAAATAAACCATCTCCGGGTCTTAATAAAGGACAGTTCTAAAAAACAAAATCTGCTGAGGTCTGAAAAAATATGTTTAAAATATAGTAATTTTCAGCGTCACCCCGCTCAATCATATATCTTTAAAAAATTAAAACATAAAAGAGTTGTGGGAAGTGCTTGTAAACCCGCCGGGATGCTGAACAGGTCTGTTGGCAGCGGGTAAATGCATGCATGATGCCAAGACAACTTCATCGGGGTACTGAATAGGCCCGCTAGCAGTGAAGCAATGTCGGGTATATGAAAATTTGCAAAAATGAGATAACTTGACCTTAAAGTGTCCTTTATTCTGATCCAAAACTTCTTGGCAGGATACGGATGTCAGAGTGGGTTAAATGGCAACCCTGTCGAGGCTATGGACGCCTGCTGGCAGCAGTGGCTCTGTCAACAGTATTGGGGATTTTATCTTTAATATCGTGCCTCACTTGTCTTAAGACTGTTATCAGTTTTCGTCCTTTAAACGCTACTGGAATATGTGGTTAATGATGATGTTTAAATGATTTTCTGGCTGTTATTTTGGAGTTAGAATTTTTTTCTCATTATCATAATCTAAATTTGTTCCTTTTGGGCAGAGATAACTGCTTCTACCAGTGTGTCGCCATTGTTGGCAGCCAATTCACATTTTTCCACTGTCTTATAAGCTGCCTACACCAGTGTTTGCAAACCCTTAATTTTTTCGTCGCAATTTTCTAATAAACGACACTTTGATTGTTGCGATATTTGCACACTTACCTTCGTTTTTGTTTTCACGACTGTAAGCGTGAAAACTTGGTCTTCCGAAGTTGCATTTAAATCATTATTGAATTGTCGTTATCATTTTTTTCGATATGCCTATTGCACTTACCTTTTACTTATCATTATGCAGTTGGCAAAGATTTTTTGATCTGTACTCATTGGACATTCTTCGATTGATTATGTAATTTCGTTTCATGAGTAATTGAGGTTGTGATGCATTGGAAATTGGATTTATATGTTCCTTGATTTGATCTACTTGACGATTGGATTCATAAAAATACATAGGTGCTATGGTTAAAACCTTGATATAAATCATTTAATATGACACCTAGTTCATGTTATCAAAATACATTGGCGCATTGGTCCAACACTTGGTATTGGTTTTGATTTGTATGTTTGGTTTTAAAACTATGACATAACGTTTGGTTGCACGCATGGTTTATCCACTTACCAAAGGTTTCAATGGATTGATTGAAATGGCATAGTTATAACACATGTGCGTTGTGATTTGTATAGTTGAAAGCGTCGGCGGTTGTACCATATGGTAATGACTATCCTGCATGCCCAACAAATAGCTCCACCACCTTCACACGATGTCATTAATGTTGCTCCTATCCCCGTTTCACCTATGTTAGCTCGGGTAAGATTTCGGGTGCTTTGTTCCTGTGTATGTTGCATTCAAACCCTGGCTCATTCACCGTGTGCTCTTCTCCATGGCATCGGTGGTGCGAATTGAGCCGAACGGTAGCCAAGCCTTGCTATTGTTCAACAATGCCTCGAAAGACTTAGAGGATAGTAGTTGGCTCACCTTCGTGTAGAGGTTTGAGGGTTTTAATCTATTTGTTGCACAGCAGTTCGCCCTTACTTTTGATGGTTGTAGAGCCAAGGTAGGTGATGTTCAGCTTGAAATTGATGAAGAGTCCATTAGCTCTACCAGAGGGTTAGCAGCCACAGGCCAGCGCTGGTTTAAAAATTCTAAAGTGGAGGAGGTGCCATGGCCACTACTGTTCGTCTCACGAAAGGTCACATCCTGTGACAGAGGTATGCCCATCTCCACGCTTAAACCAAGATGGCATGATCTTTTGATGGTGGTTAAATAATTCGTGACCTGTGAGGGTCGTTATGGACTGGTTTTTCTCTATCACCTTCATTTGCTAATGAATTTTATGGGTTATCCATTGAATATTCCTTTTTACTTCCAACGTAGCCTTTATAAAATGGCTAAGAGGTTTAAAAGAGAAAAGGCTGATAGTAGCTTGTTCCACCATGGCCTAATCAGACTCATCGTTGTTCATCACTTAAATCTCCACGGTGATAGCTGGCAAGATTTTGTCTCTTGGAATGGTTTTGTTGATGCAGAGCTCGTCCAAGTTGACAAGCCTGTGGTTAATGAAACCAAGGTCGAACCACCTATGCCCTTCCATGTCCTACTGCCCTCTCCTAAACCCTCAGTCGACCTTGATATCGACCTACCCGACGTTATAACTGAGAAGGCTGAGGCTATGAAAAATCCTGTGAGCAAAAAGGTCAATGGAAACCCTACTATTGATGGAAAAGGTAAAAAGAATGCTCGGCTTATCTCGAGAATGGATAGAAATAAACCTAAACCTAGTCCTGATCAGAAGCCCATAGTCCTCAGTGAAGACTCGGATTCTGACATCGAACACTTCCTAGCAAGTGAGTACCCTTAATCCCAAGGTCTGTGCACTGAGCCACCCTATGATTTTGTTTCTAATCTACCCCCTTGCCTAAGGAACAATCCTAGCTACCCAGGGATCAAGCTACCTAACGAAACCCTCGGCAATTTAACCAAACCTTCACCTGCATTTTCAAAGCCCGGACAGTCGTCATGTAACCAGTGTGATGTATGGTTGGAATGATACTATATAGACGTTCCCTTACTTCAATCGAAGATCCAATCATTGGAAAACCAAGTTGTAGTGTTGACCAGCCAAAGGGACAAGCTTCAAGCAAATGATAGGAAGCAGGAAACCACTGGTTCCATCATTTTTAGGAATGTCGAATCAGCTACAGCCATCGTCAATTCCAAAATGTCATGATCAAGATCTTTGCTCGTCATCCAGGTATGAATTCCGATATCATTTTCGTTTTGTGAATTGCCAGGATTAATATAATGATTTGAGTTTGGTTTTCAAATAGCTCTGTCTATTGTTCAAAATGACTTTGTTATAGCCATATCGATAATGGTTATGTTGTTCATCCTGTACATTGTTTTCGTTTTGCTAAAATTGAATGAGGTTATGATTTGGTTAAATGATTTGGTCATGCCCAGTTTAGCAATTGATAGGTTCTCATTTGTTTTGATTCGTTTGTCTATTTGGTTTGAGTTAACGAAATCAATGGTTTTCTTTCGATTGGATTTGTTGGTATCTAATCTGAACATGAGGTTTTCATGCTAAAATTAGAGCACGACTATGTTTTGATTTCATATGATTTCGTTATGGTTGGATTATATCGGCTCTGATTCTATGGTGTGATTTTGGAACGATTTCATGAGTTTGATTGTCATGATATTTTAATATGCTATGAGATGTAATCTTCTAAATCAGGAATACAACTCTGTTTGATTTCGATTTGGAAAAGACGGCTTTGTTTTCTATGCAAACGATATTCTCATTTAGCCTGTGCAAACGATATCTTCGTGAAATCATGGAATTGTTTTGATTCACAACGACTACGTCAAACTCAAACTGTTCGATTCGCTCTTGATTTGTTTGGATTGGCTTGTTGTGTGTTTTGAGTTAATACGATTGCCTGTTTTGAGTTGGATTCGTATAAAAAATGGACGTGATGCTGCTCTGTTTGATTTTAATTTTCAAAACGAGTTTGTTAACCCAGATCAACTTATGGTATCTCTATCGAATTCGTATGAGTAAATTTGGTTAATAGTTCATTTTGAAAGCAATGCAAGTAATGATTTCATGGACTGTAAATTGATTTTGTCTTCCCCAATTAGCAATAACAAACGATGGACGATTTACACAGATCCTGTTATGATTTCATTTGATTTAATTTACACACCAGTCTTGATTTGATTCGCTAAATGACATGGATCGTTGGTTTATGTAATACAGTTGTACCGAATCTCAAAATGATCTTGTTGTTTTCGTATGGATTCGATCGTGTTTCCTTTCGATGAGGCAGCATAAATGATTGCCTATGATGTTTTTAACTGTATCAATTTCAATTTGATATGAAACAATTTCACTACTGTTCGATGCGATTTTGTATATCTGAATTAGTAACGAATTAAAACAGAGTGTATTTATCTCTGTTATCAATTTGATTTAGTTTGATCAACTTGCATACAACTGTATATTTGGATGAGGCTTTGAATAATCAAATATCTTTTGATATTTTGAATATATTTTCTAAGATTCAAATCGATTTTAACACGATTTTGTGTCTGATTTAGACCAGCTACAGAATCGCAAGATTCTGTAGCTAGTCTTTAGAATTAGATTTTTATCATTTTTATTAATAAAATATCTTCCTAACTTATCCATTTTTTACCCTTTTCAGGTACATCTGAATTGCATAGGGCATGCTGGATAGTCTAGGAGATATTTGTGTGATTTAGTTTTTATTTTAGGTTCCTAGTTTAGTCAGACTTGGGATATCTTCCCAGATTTATGTAAACAATTTTGATAACTTCCACAGGGATGTTTTACCCTATGGGATGTCTTTAAATACTTATTATTTTGTGTAATAAGGATCATCCTCACTTGTGGGAGAACCAGGCTATGGATTTCTAATACAAACTGAGACAAGAGTTGATGTTCTGCTAGAGCTTTCACTTTCATAATATCAATCTTTTGTTTCAAGTTTATGCATGTCGGTTTGCAGTTGATTATAGACTACTTTAGCTATCATAATGTATTGCAGGATGATGTGTTTTGATTAAAATGCTATCCATATCTGATCTCTTTCATCATTTTTAAAAAGTACAGCAATTACTTTGTTTCAGTTAATGAATCACAGATTTCTCTTCTTCATTAATTGAATCATTTCCTATAGATCTTTACATACAGGTTTATCTAACTGTGAAGATTTATAAATCATAAGATTGTTGTAGTTTTTATGTCTTGTTTTTCCTGTAATCATATTCAAAGAGCACTACAGCTTTCATTTACGAGAATCTCCTGGATAATTCGGTGCGGGTTTCCTCCCTCCGATCAGCTAAGACAATCATTTCATACAGGACAAACCTGGAGCGTTTCTTCAAGTTAGCTTGTTATTTATTTAATAGTTTATTTGTTAGTATAATTTAAGTAGTTTAGTTAGATATATTTGTAGTTTAGATTAGTAGTTAGAATTAGTATATTAGTTGTTTAGTTTAGTTAGTTTTGTTTTATTTCTTTTCATAAAATTATAAAATCCAAAAACAATATCTCTCTCTGTCTTAGGGCAGAACATAAATGAGTTTTTCAGGTTTTCATTCAAATCTGTAAATTGTGAATATTGTAAATTTGTTAATAAGATTTATTTCTGTTAGTAGTTATATATTTAATTTCATAGAGTTAGTATAGTATTAGATAGTAGATTAGCATAGTTAGATTAGTTTATTAATTTTTTTAATAGTTGATTTTAGTTAGATTAGTTAGTTTAGAGTAGTTTTCTTTATGTTTTCTTAGGACTTAGATCGGCTAACGGAGCCGCTAAACCCGTCAGGGTGGTTCATTCCAAATGGATTGGGTTATTAGATAACCCCGGACCAGTTCCACTCTCCCAGTTGACAGACGGTCAATTTCGCCCGTCAACACATACCAATCTCGAGGAGCTTGCTTGAGACCATAAAGAGATTTCTTGAAACGACAAACAAGGATAGAGTCATTCTAGACATATCCAGGAGGTTGTTCCATGTAGATTTCTTCTTTCAAATTGCCATGCAAGAAGACAGATTTAACATCCATCTGATGGACCTCCCATTAATGTGAGGCGGCAAGGGAAAGAACAAGGCGGATGGATTTCATTTTGGCTACATGGGCAAAGGTTTCATTATAGTCAATTCCTTCAACTTGGGAAAATACTTTAGAAACTAACCGAGCCTTGTGTCTTTCAACACTTCCATCTGAAGCATACTTAGTTCTGTAGACCCATTTACATCTGACAAGTTTTCTTCCTTTTGGAAG